>JAJOOS010009884.1:0-39191 GCA_029582725.1 Solanum chiquidenum | reverse complement strand
TTGTATAAAGCGAGAGAAAATTGTATATATACATATATTTTCGTTCCCCTCTCCCAGATCTCGCTCGCCACTCTCCCAGATCTCGCTCGCCACTCTCCCAGATCTCGCTCTCTCACTCGCCTCTCTCACTTTATACAAAAAAAGCAAATTGTATAAAATGCGTTTGTGTTTGTATAAAGCGAGAGAAAATTGTATATATACATATATTTTCGTTTTCCTCTCTCCCCTCTCCCATATCTCGCTCGCCACTCTCCCAGATCTCGCTCTCTCACTCGCCTCTCTCACTTTATACAAAAAAACGCAAATTGTATAAAATGTGTTTGTGTTTGTATAAAGCGAGAGAAAATTATATATATACATATATTTTCGTTTCTCTCTCTCCCCTCTCCCAGATCTCGCTCGCCACTCTCCCTGATCTCGCTCACTCACTCGCCTCTCTCACTTTATACAATTGATCTTTATGTATATGTATACCAAAACAGATTATACAACTGCTTTCTTTTGTATATGTATAGCGAAATATACATATTTATGTTTGCTATGAAGCGCAATTATGCAAACTTTGCTATAACATACAAATATGAATTTTGTGTTTGCTATATGTGAAAGTTGCTCTTTTTTAATATACGTGAATTTACAATATTTGAATCGAAAGTCTTTTAAAAAACAATCTATACATATTCTATCCTCCTAAACCTTGCTTATAAAAGACCTCAATACAAATATCGAACGTCGGTAGACATTGTGGATGAGTTATGATAACATTGCTAACAAAGAGACCCCACGAGTGGGCTTTCCCTTATTAGTTTCTGCAAACTTTATCACTGCTTTCTTCTTAACTTTACAGGTCCCCCACCTGCCCCTGCCACCACTCAGTTTGAATTGGACCCCTCCCTCCCCACCCCAGCCCCACCTCCCTTTTAGCCCCACACCTCCTTCACCAGCTACACTTGTATTGATTCTCTTTTGGTAGGCACCCACACCTGCTCTTCTTCTTCTCTTCCATTAGCCAAATTCCACAAAGTAGAATTAAAGTGAAGAAAAAGAGAAACCCCACTACTTCCACTTGTTCTGTTTTGGCTCAAAAAGACTTTGCACTACTACTTTGTTTCATTACCCTTTTTCTCCTAATTGGTCTCTTTCTTTGCTACAAATTCCAATTGGGTTAAATTTTCAAATATCAAAGAAATCTTTGTTGTTAGGTCCTTTCCTTCACCCCACCTCCACAGATGGAATTTAGAGAGTCAAATAGCAAAAACAACCAAGATGGTGGGAGCAATAGCAATGAAAATAATAACAATGCGATTTCTACTAAAGTTGTTAAGAAGCCATCGAAAGACCGTCACACCAAGGTGGACGGTCGAGGGCGGCGCATCCGAATGCCGGCTTTATGCGCCGCCAGGGTTTTTCAGCTTACGAAAGAATTGGGTCATAAGTCCGATGGCGAAACCATAGAGTGGCTATTGCAACAAGCTGAACCGTCGATTATAGCTGCAACGGGGACAGGTACAATTCCGGCTAATTTCTCAACTCTTAATGTCTCTTTACGTAGCAGCGGGACTACAATTTCAGCTCCGCCGTCGAAATCCGCGCCGCTTTTCATCCACGGCGGCGCTACCACTATGCTGGGTTTCCACCACCAGCTTCCGGGAAACAGTTTCGGGCAAGACCCAGATGAGAATTTCATGAAAAAGAGGTACAGAGAAGATACAACAACCTCTCCGTCATCATCATCAGCTAAACCGGAAAGAACCGGAGTTCAAGGTCACGAACCGGATCAAGAATCGAAACCCGGTTCATTGAATCCCTCTAGCTACATACCAGCTCCCGCCATGTGGGCGGTTGGTCCGGCGGCCGGTAACGTCGGAAACACGTTCTGGATGCTACCAGGTACCTCATCAACCATGCAGAGAATTGGTGGTTTCGAGTTACCAGGAGGTGGCCGGTTCAGTCCGGTTCAGCTAGGATCAATGTTTTTGCAGCAGCCCCAGCCGGTTCAGCAGCTGGGGTTGGGTGTGACAGAGACTAATATGGGAATGTTAGCATCCATGAATGCATACAACAGTAGTAGTAGGGGTAGTGGGATTGATTTGGGGATGAATTTGGAACAACATCATCATCATCAAAATCAGCCACAAGGTAGTGACAGTGGTGATGAAAATCACAAAGATTCCCAATCATAACTCCAACATTGATACCACCAAAGGATACGTGGGACTGTTTTTGTCAAGTCTCGGGTTTGAGCCATGAGAGTATGGAAAAATTCTTGACAAAAAACGCTTACCCAAATAGGGCCTACATGACGCAAATTCAGAATAGTCATGCTCCAATGCGAGTACTAAACATCATATAAGAAGACACAACTCCAAGATTGATGCCTTTTGGATTAATTCTTGATGCTTTTTTTGCCTTTTGGATTAATTCTTGATGCTTTTTTTTCCTTTTTAATGTAGTTAGGAGAGAATTGTTTGTGCTCATTGTAAATGTTTCATTACTTTCCGTTCTTTTTTCACTCATTTTTAGCAGTTTTATTGGAGAGGAATTGGAGTTGCAGTCTAATGCATGGTTGCATTTGCACTATTATTTTTACCTAATTAAATAATTTAATCTCACCATAAAACGAGAAAACATATTAAATGTATAGATGAAATTAAACACATTTTGTCGGTAGAAACACCTAATGCTAGGAAATATTTATTCATATGAACATTAAAATTATAGTCCTATCAAATGACATGCTTTGTTTACCTCTCCTTTTTCATCATTCACATGCTTATTTTGTTTGAGAGAAAAAAATTTGGTCAAAAATCATTTGTATGATAGAATTTTATTAGTTTGATTGGTTGATTATCTGTACTTTCATCATATTTAGTGAGAGTACGATTTTTACCTCGGAATTCCCTCCCTTTTTAACTTGTTTCTTTTCAAGAACCGTCTTAATATATTTATATTATGATTTCATGTTTTTGTTATATTTTGGCATTTGGGTGGCCAAAAGGGTGATTGAATTCATTTTGGACACCATCAAAGGATGTGGTGATGAGGCTGCTCTACTTTCTTCTAAATGAGATTCTACGCTGCACAAATTTAAAATAGTCAGATTCCTTTAATATGGGTAACGAACACCAGATAAAATCCAAAAAAATCATTTGGACAATAACAAAAAAACTAATATAATATGTACCTCTAAATGTTCATGATAATTGGTGGAGTCAAGTCTTCTCCAAAAGGTCCTCCTTTCCTTGCCTTCCAAGTTGTACATAATTGAGAGGGACATAGATAAATATTAGTTTATTTTTTATTATTCCCTTTTATCCAAAAATAAATGGTTTTTTTCAAAGTTGAAAAATGTATTAATTTTATTTTTTTTGGACAGGAGGGACTATCAACTAGTTGACTGAGTCTTCCTAATATGTTTACAATCAAATAGTATGGCCTAGCTGTTCTTTTAATTTGATTGGTTCACAATTTTTACCTATATGTTACTCCCTTGGTCTCATTTTACCTGATATCCTTTGACTTGACATGATATTTAAGAAAAATGAAGACTTTTGAAACTTGTGATTTATAATAGTCCTTAAATATTTATGTGACTGAGAATCAATTCATTAAGAGTAAAAGGAGAATTTTAAAATTAAATTACTAAATAGTAAGATAACATTATTTTTGGGACGGAATAAAAAGAAAAGTGTGTCGCAAATTGGACCGGGGGAGTACTATTTATAATGTTGGATTGAAAAGAAGTATCATGTTAGCACTTGAATTGTCATTATCATGTTAATTTTAAATTAAGAGGAGCCAAACAATACCACTAGGACCCTATATGCCAATGCCACTAAGAATTTTAGTAGGATGTGAAATGCAAGACAAAGGATATGCTGAGTGCAATCAAGGCCAATGTTTAGTGACTATTAAGTTGAATGTGTCAATGTCATAAGTAGAATTTAAGTGCAACACCAATGACTTGTGACATTGGTCATTGGTGACACTAGGAATTGGAAAGATTCTATTTTGTTGGGTGAATATGCTCACAGCATCATATGCACCTAAGCTTTTAAAACTATTTTTTTCCACTTCGGTGTTTCGTATTAGTATTGAAGTTCGATTATTTTAAATTCGTGAAATATAAAACTCTATTCGGAGGAAAGTATTTGCAGTCTCATTCATTACACCACATTCATTGATGGTAAGCTTTTAAGACTTCACTTAAATGTATTGTCAAAAAAAAGAAGAGAAAATGAGAAAATGATCTTTTATTTTTAGGAGTATGTTTAAGATAGACTATTTTAAATATCCCTCACTTGAGCAATTTGGGAAAATAGTAATTTTAGTTCCTAAATTATGGTTAGATTCTATTTTGGTCCATATATTATTAGTCTAAGCATATTTAATGTCAACTACCCAAGATAAATACTCATTTTTGTCATTTGAGTAGAAGTTTCTAATATATATTGTTTTCATTTTCTTCTTCTTTATAGTTTTGCAAAAAAGGATAAATGTAGAATATTCCTTAAACTATACAACATCATTGATCTTATATTGATTTTTCATGAACTAATTATCTAAGTTGAGAAAAATGATCCAATTTAAATTTTAGGATAAGCTATTCTAGAACTACCTTTCCCCCCTTGTTCTCAATTCTCTCTGTCTTCCACCATCATTGCCCTTTTGTGTTATATATATGTGGCAAACCACTAGGGAGTGGTGTATTATAAACCAAAATTTCAATGAAGGTGTTTACAATTATTTCACCAAATTTGAAATATAGAAAGGAATATAAAATAACAAGACCAAAAGATTTCTCTTGATCAACATGGATTGTGGTACATTGGTGCAATTATTTCACTCTAATTAGAGGTCCCAAATTCGAGTCTTGAGTATAGAGAAAATCCTGTTAGGAGTGCCACCTTCAAATGGCCCCTGTAGTACATGATTCAAATTTAATCGGGAGCCCTAAATATAGAGAAAATCATCTTGGAGCGCCACCCTCAAATGGAACCTACAATATGCGATCCAACTTAGTTGGGGCTCCAATACGGACTACAAACCAGATTTTTTTTTTCTCTTTAACTTCTTTTTTTAGTTGTTTTTGGTGCCAAAAGAAGCATTGGCTACATGCTGTCCTGGTTTAAATAACTGTCAAATATGTTTTTTTTCTTCAAATAGGTTGAGGTTGTCATCTTTTAATTAACTATAGCAAGAATAAGAGGTCTTTAGCTAAATTGATTCCCTCAAAATTCAGGAAAAAAATAATTAAATTCCAATTATTGAATCTATCTTCCACTTGCACCACAAGTAGCATCAAAGGTCAAAAAGAAGGTGGGAATCCCTTCATTTTTTTTTTGTTGTCTGCCGTATATTAATCAACAACAATATTATGTTCAGTATATTTTTATAACTATAAGTAGAATTTAAAGAGGATAAATATATATATGCTGATTTTATTTTTATCTCGTAAAAATATAAATATTATTTTCAAAAAATCATTAACTCAAGTACCACATAACAAAACAATTGAAGAGGCGAATACAACACTAAATAGGACCTATCTTACTCAATTTTTTTGGTTCTTCGATCTTCACTTACACCGTGATTTTGAAGATAGTTCTTATGGATGGCCAGATGAGTTATTTGGTTCATTGGATAAGGTGAAATATCTCATGATTAAAATGTAGTCCTCCTATCAAATTTGATCATTATGTCCTCTCAACAACTTCAGTTTTCTATCGCTACGATAATACTTACTTTTCTATAGTCCCCACAATTTTAACTTGTTATATCAACAAGACCCGCATTATTATTTCTATACTCAAAACAATAGTTTTTCTTCAATCCTATCGTTGACTGTTTCTACCTTTTGTTATCTAATTCACTTCAATTTAAATTAATCATGTTTTAATATTGACTTTATAAGATTATTCTTCAAAATTTTATGTGTCTTCTTAGATATATTAAGCTTAAAATAATTAGATTATCAAATAATTAAATTTATAAAATATTATCTTATCTTGAATGTCTTCTAAAATGTAACAATTACTAACAATAATGATGATTTGGGCCTATTTTTGTAACTAAAAGTATTATGAAATATTATAAAAGTAAAAAAAAAAAGGGTACTTTATTTAATACATTCAATCATGTGAATTCTTAATTCTACTTTAAAATATTTCTAGAATAATTTTGAAATTTTTATAACAACTTAGTCAATTGAAATAGTTTTCAAAATTATGATCAACTAGTAAAATTTTTCGTGCTTCGTGTGGAAATTTAATATTACGGAATTTATAAAATAATACTTAAAACTGATCATCATTAAAACTAAAACGCTATATTATCTTACATACAAGATTACGTAGCAACAAACATTAATAATGTAAAGGAAAATGAAAATTATTGCATCTTATCATTTATCATTAATAACATAAGCATAAATTAATGATTGTAAAAATACATATCAGGATCTGTAACATAAGCAATGGTGTCAGTGAGCCACTCAACAGGAGCAAAGTACACAAATATTAATTGCTAAGAAGAAGAGGAGGTTAAGAATTTTCGTTGTTTTAAAATGAGAGGAAATCCTTCTATTTCTAGACAACAAAGGGTAGTGTGAACAAATGTTTATTGTGCCTTATCGGAAATGTTACAACTATTTGGAAAAGTTGCAACCCTTCGGAAAGGTCACAACCTTTCATAAAAGTCGCAACTCTTCATAAAAGTCGCAACTCTTCATTAAAGTCACAACTCTTCATTAAAGTCGTAACTTTTCATAAAAGGGGAAGGCTAGTTTTGGAAATAAGTAAATTAAAAAAAAATTCTAGTTTGTGGTGGCGCCACGTAGGCGGGCCTAATGTTCTCTTTTATGATATGATATATGATATATAATAAGAACTAATTACTAAATCTAAACATTTATAGTGTTATGTAACGTACAATATATTTATTTCATCTGTTACAAAATATTATAAGAAATGTTACACTCAAATTACAATTAAGTACATGTATTTTAAGAAACTACAAAAATATGTATAAAAAAATATAGTAAATAAATGTAACATCACTTTTGTAAATTTAGATAAACAAGTAGTTCACATTGGTGCACTCTAAAATAGGGTATATATGTGGGAATAGGTACAATGAAGAGAGGAAAGGGGATCGGAACGATGGTTCATCATCGGCGGAGGTTGTGACTGTACCATGTGTAGAACACAAGACAGATAATTATGAGGATTTAGAAGAAGCTTCATAAATATATATATAAACTCTTTTCAATTGTTCTAACATTTGAAATATATAAACTCTTTCTAACTTTTGAAATGCTTACAAATTTGGAGCAGTTCTTGATAACTTTGGTTCAAACCATGCTTTAGAAATTTATGGAGCATTTTATACGTCCTATTTACTGATGTTGGTGGATCACACTTGATATCATCATGGTTTTGTTGTTGAGTATGGAATAGACAAAACGTTGATTGGGCTTCCATGTTGATTCGGTTATAAAACCGTGTAATTAAAAAATTGAGACTAATATAAAAATATTTGTATATTAAAAAGAAAAGATATCCGTGCACTCTCCATTAGGAAGTAAATCATCGTATATATATCATATGGTTTTTTGTTATGGTACAAGACTATTAGACTTTAACTACGTAAACAAGTAGTTCACATTAATCATTGTATATATCATATGGTTTTTTTTGTTATTGTACAAGTCTAGTATTCGAATATGATCTTGAGTTACCATACACAAATTTAAGTAGATAGGTTATGAGTTGTTTATCGACGGGATGAACTTTGAACCTATTATTGTGTAACTATTTCCACAACTACTAGAGCTATTTATCGTCGATCGATTGTCTAAATGTGTGCAAACAAGAATAAAGGTAGGTAAACGGAGAAAAGATTTAAATCCTAGCTATGTACATGTCTAAACGTGAGTGAAGTAGAAAGCTACATTATCATAGAGATTTTACCCCATAAGGAAGAACATTCTCTTTGATTTGATAGGAGTGATAGCCAGTCAGAAAGAAAATCACAAAGTGGATATTAAACCAGACACATGTTCAACCAATATGGTTTTCAGTTAATTAAGAAAATATTATTAATGAAGCAGGCATACCATTGTTGTGCCAAAACAGAAACAAGAAAAGCAACCACCAGGGTAAAGCTAATTCAAAACTGAAAGCTATTTAATGCTCTCTAATTCAAAAGGTTCATCTTCATACATGGAAGCTCCAAGGGCAGCATTATTGTGTTGGAGACGCAATTGCATGATGATCTAGCCCGAAGCAGTTTTCTTTTGCTGGAATACGACAGCATAAACTGGGACTATAACACCAATGGCGACTGCAGACCAGACACCAAGAGTCATCTTCAGCTTCTGGTTTGACATCCTGTCCAAGTTGTACATGTGTTTTGCATGAAGGTAAAAAGGTTCGTCATGCCCATGACCTCCCATTCTCTTGACACCTGTTGAGTGGAACTCTCTCTTCACTGACCAAACAATAAATTTCAATTATCAGCAAGGTCAGACTTATAAAAAGCATGAATAACGGCATTCCAAATTTGATTGAAATGAACTCGTCATAAGAAACGGTAAGATGAAAAGACAAAATTAGAAATGAAATATGAGAGAAATGGAAGTTCTAAAACACGTATAATTAACTAAAACAAGTATTAAAGAATGTTTGAAATGTAACGGTTGGTTAAAACAGATGTTTGAACTGTGCATAAAGAAAGAAGTTGGCATAATAAATAATTCGAAGTCATTCAAGCAGGCCATAGAAAAACAACCTTTCAATTGTCACTCTGTTCCAATGAAAAGATTGTCAAAATGATGGAAGTATGCTTGTCCGATAAAGGAGGAAGGAGAGTTACCAGGGAAAGTTCCTCAAATTATTAGAAGGTTGACTAATTAGTTTTAGAGTTTATAATTGAGTTGTTAAAAGCCACTATCTATCGCTCTCCCTCTTTGACATCAGTATATATTCATAGACTTGAAGCATTTATAAATTTTTCACATAGACCTAAAGATATGTCCCTCTAATGCATCTCCAACAGATAGCAGTATCATTTTTATTCTTTATTGATAATCACATGTTTCACAAAAAGAACAATGCTCAGAAGATCAACCAAACTATTTTCACTATTTCATGCATCCAGGTTCATAATGCAGGGCCTAGGTTAGTACTGTGATTTATGGTTAATAATAGTCATCAGGATGAGTAAACCTATAAAGTAAAAACAATTTCTCGACAAGTTCTTAAGAGATGGAACAACTTGATAATGCCAAGCATATTTCAGAAGGTGCAGGTCCAAACACAAAAGAGTACTTGAGATTTTGCTCCATCGGATGGGGAGAAGGAGGGAGGGGGGTCAAAAGAAAGCCAGGATATGGCAAAAGCATCTTTTTGGATCACAAGGAAAGAAAGAACCCGCGGCTCCCCTTTTTGAATACCCCCCTCACTCCCCCCGGAGTGAGTTCTTTTCTGCGGGATTTAGGGATTCTTGTCTTTTGCTCATATTGTCTCCTATGGAGATGGATTGATATGGGGCTTTCTACTTCTTACCTATTCACTTCTACTTGAACCGTTCAACGAGCGTTGTGACAAGGGGGGTGAGGTCATCGATAAGCCTCTCCTTATTCATTCTATAGGGCGGGGCTGCAGACCAATAATCCAGCAAAAGGGGTGAAAAGCTCCTCTCTATAAGCTCCGATAGAAAGAAATCGTAAATATCATTTATACGTAGATGTTCTGAATTAGGAACTTTAGTAGGAATAAGATTTGTATAATAAGATTTGACATGACATATCAAGTCAAGAGGGCGAGGCTCCCAGCAATGGGGGGAAAGGGGAGTGGGTAGGCGGGCTCCTTTCACTTGACTGGTTAGTTAGGACTTTTTTCTATGATGTTCGAGATCTTTGTCTCGCAGAGGGCGAAATGAGATCTTCTTGGAACAAGGTATTTTGCTGTTTTTAGTCTTTTTCAGATAAGTTTGCATCAGACTAATGCAATTTTTTTCTTTTCTTTGTTTTGATAATTGAGAAATGGTCTGTGGGTTCGCTGGACCAAGTATAGACCCACTCATCTACCCTGCTCTCACTTAAATACCTCTTGCTAGCGGAAGGGTTCGAACTGGTGACGTCGCCCAACCCAAACATCACGTGTTATATTTTCAAAGCGCTAAACCAAACCCTGAGCGTCAGATAAATGCAAAATATTGATAAACCTCCTTTAAAAATTTTAGAAGCAAATAAACGAAAAGGTATTCATATGGGCCAAACAAGACACCATAAAGTACAGAAGACACCATAAGATATATACTCCGAGTTCTAGCATCCATAGCCACCCTGAGAGACTACTCTAGACCAAATTTATGTCAAACCTCTTATCTTGGAGGTAGCTCCCTTCTAGCTGAAAACAACAATAGTTATATGTACCAGGGCTCAACTTGGAATGTCAATGATAATAATCATACTTTTGTCCTTACCAATAAAGAACATAAAATCACCTCAAAGAGACCAGATCTAGAGCTATCACAAGTAGATATTTTGGATAAGTTGGAAGTAGTGGTTGTTACAGAGAAAAAAGAGAATAAATTCACTTGTATTTGGCATGAAACTTAAAACAGGAGATTATAAGAGAGCTTCTTATATTAAGGCGCCTCTGTGCTGTATAGCAGCCAATGAGCCAAAAAGTAAAACTATTAAGAGTAAAACTCACATGGAGCACCTTGTTTAATATCCTTAAAGTTACTTGTCGCCAAATTCTATACATGTTCACAGAGGGGGATTACATAAATAGCTGAGTTATCCACATATCAACAGCTAGCCACTGTGCATGACATGAATAGATATGACCTCATGCTCAAATCTAAATACTGTATGTATAGCCCACCTGAAATTTTTATTTGGTTCTATTATAGAAGTTATGACCTTGAGATGTTAGTATTCATATTTTAGACCAATGTATCACTTTAAAGAGAATAGGGCTCATTGCAGCGCTGTGTAACCAGCAGTCTTGCATCATACAGGAGGAACAGACAACATTATAGGTGAAGTATCATCTCTCTATGCGCCACAAGAACAGAAGCACAAAATTGCTATCAAATGGTAACAATAGTCTCATTTTTTTAAAGGACGGGTTGAGGGATGACAATCCCAGCCTACCCTGCCTCCCAATATCAATCAATCTGTCACATCCAGGACCAGTTCATCCCAATATGCAATCTTTTGTCCTTAATTACAAAGTTGAGATTCTATTTTTGACTAGATGCACTCCAAAATCACACACTTTTAACCAAGCTAAAAAGACTCATGAAAAACACGACTTTATGTACATGTAACAACAATAACTAACCGATAGACATGAACAAATAATGGACGAGGAGCGGGCATTCCTAAGAACATTGAACTAAATCCTATTATCAGATTGATATATGCATACCATATGAATATTCTATTCACCATGCTGAGTAAATGTACACATATGTTCTTAATACCATATGTTTACCGGACTTCAAATCAATCAAACAGATCCACAGAATATCAATTGCGCAGACCCCAGAAAATCGGTAGATCTAAAAAAGCGATCCATAAATCAGCAGCGAAAATCTAAATCTAAATTGAGTTTCTTAGTGATATTTTCAGCTTCAACATACAGTAATCACAAAATAAATCAACATCGATCAGCTATGCATCAATCCTAAATCAGCTGGGCTCATTTCATTCCAATACTGATAAATTAGTTTTAAAAAAATAAATAAAAATGTGATAATGGAAAACAAAAACTAAGATTTACATCAAATTATGAAGAGATAAAAACCTAACCGGTTTTGGAGAAAATAGATTCAGATGAAGTGATGAGCTTTGATGCACACGAACGCAAGCCGTTGTTCAACGCCATCGCCGTTCTCTGTCTTCTTCGTTTTCCTGGTTTTGTATAGCGAGGGTTAAGTTAAAGTAATGATTTTTGGTCTTTTAGTATTTTCAATTTTATATACTACCAAGTACCAACTAGCCATTGTATTTTTTACGAGAAAGGGTCAAAATTGCTTTTGAAATATGCAAAGTGACCACAAACTATATGAAAGATATATTTTATAATAGAAAAATATTGAGACTAGAAATTAAATTAAGTGAATTATAAACTACTATAGTTTTCATCCTTAGACCCCATCCAGACAATAACATATATAAATCATTAGCTGCTTAAGTATTATTTATCATCAAGTAATCTAAGGTGAGATTGTGTAACAATCAGAAAATTAATCTCATTTGTAATCAATGTCAAGTCTTAAAATGGGAGCAAAAAATAATAATGCACCTTAAATTCACTTTTTTACAGCTCAAAATTTATCCAAATCAATCAGATGTTCTTCTGTATTCAGAAAATAATTTTATTTTGCTCACACAAAGTTCTAAAAATACTTCAATTCCAAGGTACAACATTTTAATTAAAAAAACACTGCAGCTCAACAATAACCTTGAAAAACAAGTAGCCTAATAAATACCAATTTTATAAAACAAAATGGATGACATTCTTCTGAACATGTAGCTCAATGAACTTTCCTTATAGCCGGAAAGATCTCAAGAACTTTAGTACTCAACAAATGTGCTGACAAAACTCTAGAAATCGTTGCCAGAAGAAGCACTGCTTGATCCAATAGCTTCAGAAGGCCCGTTGCTCGTTTTGCTGATAATCCCCTTGCCAAAATAATCAGCAATTACGGAAAATCCATCCTTTGAGCTCTTGACTTGTTGGAAGAACTGGTCTGGGTTTTTGGAACTTTGTTCCAAGATTCTCTTTGTTTCCAGAACGGCTCTGTACTCGGGAGCACACTCGGGGCACTCTTTCTCATTGTCGCCAAGGCAGCGCTGATGAAATGAGTGCATACACATGAAGTGGACAGCAGGAAGGTCTAGTGTGAATGTGCAAGCAGTACACTTGCTAAGCTGAAAAATTCTAGCATTTGTTCTTAGATCCTGGATCTCTTTTCTCATTGTTGATGATTCTTCCTGCAAAATGAGGGAAAATGACCAGAATATTATATTTCTCAATTTTGTTCAAGGATCCATAGCAGTCAGATGAAGATGAAATTAGAATTCGAGATAACTGGATATAAAGATCTGATAATTTCTTTCTCGAAAAGGACACAGAAAAGGTTAGGGAGTAATATTTCATGTTTCAAGTAGACTACCCGTCATCAGGTGCATAGCTAATGAGCTCAGAGAATAGCAAGTTTAAGCAGTGATTCTAGGTGCTTGTAGCCAAGAGAAGACAATAGAAGTCAAGCATCTAATTCAATGGTGAAAGAGAATGCTGGCCATGGAGAAGGCAATAGATATTAGGTAGACATGATGCCAATAGTATATCCTTCTTTATCAAAAAGATAGTATAGAATGAAAGACAGTTATTTCAGCCACTCCTGGCCTTCCTCTCCCAAAAGAAAAAAGCAGAAAATAAAGAGTACACAAGACGTATTGCTGAAAGGATAACTTTGAACTCTGATATATGATGACAGTGACTTTCTATAACCTATAATGTTAGATGTGATAGTTCCGTTATCTATTGAAATATCAATTGGGTAAAGAAAAATCATTGAGAGAACAGAAACAACAACAACAACACATACCTAGTGTAGTCCCACAAGTGGGGTTTGGGGAGGGTGGTATACGCAGCCTTACCCCTACCTTGTGAAGGTAAAGAGGCCATTTCCGATAGACCCTCGGCTAAAGTAAAACAAACATAGTAGTGAAGAAGCTATGATGAAAACAATAAAGAAAAGAACAAGTAGACAACAAAACGTACCATAACTGAAGCAAAGGAAATAACAGGTAACACTAAAATCAAATAATAAGACAGTACGAGAATAATAATAATGTCAATACTGATAGGAGAACTAGACAATACTCGATTACCTACTAACCTTCTACCCAAAATTATTTCATCAAGATCATAGCTTTTACATTCAAATCAAAGTAACTTCCTTTTTTTAAATTCTTACAATTGTCAAGCAAAAATAATCAACCATAAAAGAGAGCAAACCAAACAAGACCCAAACAGCAATTCCTGTGTACTTAACCACTTAGTCCTCTTTCTCCAACTTTGCAATGTCCATAAATATTTCACAAAAGAGAAGCAAGAACAATTAAAATGTCCAATTTTCCACTTTTCACCTCAGAATTTCCTTTTCACACAGAAATTAAAACAGACATGACAAAACCCAAAATAACAAATCATAAAGTTCTAATTCTCCATATTTGTTTCAACCAAACAAGAAACAAATGAAAAGGGGTTTCTTGAAAATGAAAACAAAAAAGGACAAAACTTTATTACCTTCGAAGCCAGTGAGAAAGGAATCCCATAGACCCATATTCAGAAAAGTGAAAAAGCAGAGAACTTTGGTGGAATTAAGTGAATATATGATAGATATGAAGGGATTCTTTTTGTTGTTGAAGAAGAGGTGACAAGTAATAGGAAACTTCGCCGCCTGGAACCAAAGAACAGAAACAACACTACTATAATAACTACAACACCTCAGTCCCAATCAAGTTAGGATCTGCCATATGAATCCTGACTTACCATATTCCCCATTGAAATTCTACATGGGGACATAGGAACGAAAACAGTATCCATTTTGTTTAAACCATAAACCAGTATGTCAATGTGATGAGATGGGAGCTCAGAGAAGTGGGAGTCCCTTTGATATTTACTATGTTGGGATGATATGAAACAGTCATCATCTTCACCAACATATGGAAGATACCAACAGCAGACTATGTCGCAACATGTATTACATGAACCGCTCAGATAAGTAAAATAGATGATATGGCTCTATAATTTACCACACATCAAGGAAATGGCTGAAAGGAGGCTGTTCAAAAGTAAAAACAAACAAAAAGAGCTTCCCTCCCCATAGTTATGTCACTGTACTGTAATTAACTTTTAACTCTATTAAGGAAATGACTGAAAGGAGACAAGGTAGTCTACACATTGCAGGTATCCCAAAATATTTACATTCATAAATATAAAATGGAATTTGAACAGACAAGTACGAACCTGATACTTTTCCATAGCTCTGCGGTCTTCTTCAATCAACTGGGACTCATGTTCTAACTTTCGAGCTATGTAATCTTTGATAACAGACAGAGATAGGCACGGGTTTTTGGCAAGTGTCTGAAGAACCACAATGGGAGGCAAGATATCATCCCTCTCAATGTAAGTCAAGATTTCTTTGACTTCTTTTGAGCAGTCTTCTCCAAGTTCACCAAAATACTTCAACAAATCTGCCCAAAGAGAAGGGTCACCCCCCTTACCCATATCACCCAATCTCTTGCAGCATGCAATCAAACCTTCATGATCATGTACCTGCATGTAGCACGCAATAACTTCTTTGAAAAGTTTCATCTTCTCATACAGAAACAACAATCCTTCTTTGAAGTCATTCATCTCGCACAAAATTATGGCAAGATCAACATCATATAGTGGTTGTTCTAGTTCAGAAGGCCATGCACTCTTAAGCAGGGTCTGCCCCTTCCGACGTCGCTCTTGACGACCTTTCTCATCATTTACGTCTTTCTTGTTCAATATCGCCTTCCCATTAGATACTGCTTTTGAAGATTTATGTGCTAGATCATTTCCACCTTCATCTATGTTAGATTGTGAAATTGCTGGGAAATCCAGGTCATGAGACAAGTACAATTCCAGGAGTGTGTTATGAATTTCTACTTGAGCAGATGAATCCTTCACTTTGCTGGTATATTTTTCAAGGAACTCCAGAAGTGCATGAGGATAATGGACAAAAATGTTGAGAAAATCAATAGGAGAAGGCAACATGGAGATAAATGCACCACTTGATGCTCCCTTCTTGGGCAGTTCGGATTCCTCTGTGCAAAGCCTCATGAGTATCTCAACTGTTTCAGCTGGCTTATGCTCAATAAGAATTTTGCCATACTCTTTCACTGTCACCCCAGCTTGACTCAACTCAAGGCTGCTGATATATTGTAAAGCTTCTTCATACCTGCCTAGATCTTCAAGCAAAATTTTAAGGTACCATTCATGCCTCCCAGCTTTCTTAGCAACAGACATGGCATGCTCATGATAATTGGCAGCTCTGCATACCCTTATTGCAGTTTCAACATCAAACTTTTGTTCCCCAACCCCATCCTCACTTTTGATAAACTCATTCAGCTTCTCAACATCTTTTAATTTGGTGTAACAATTTAGTAACAGAGTGGTATGATCTTTTGAGGCAAGCCCCTTCTCGTGCAACTTTTCCAAGTAATTGGTGAGATTGTGGATTCTCTGTGCATCCAAAAATTTTTGTATGACATATGAAGGTTCTAGATGTTCAATGGTGTGTATATACTGAGCCATAGCCTCATCAAAGTCTTGTTTACTGTACAAGTGGTCGCCATATTTCCTCAGCACTTCAGCAGTTGCAGCAGCATCAGCTTGCTGGCTTTGGACGAGATTTATAGCAACTGTATAAAGGTTCTTCTTGAAAAGCATATCCAATTTGCTCTCCATATCTTTCTCCCCAATGCATAAAGTTGATTTGTCCTCCAAAATAAGTATTATGTTACCCCATTCACAAAGCATCTGAGAAACTTCGTTAACCACTATACTGTGGGCAATTAACCGGTTCTTCAGATCATAAATATTGAAAGTGTTCTTTCCAGTTCTTTGATCATCAAAAACACATAACAGGTATCCACGAAACCACCCAAGGAATTTCTTCTCTCCTTCAAAGGCCCAACAAGGACCACGACCATCAACTTCATAGAAATATATCGCCTCAGGCCGACCAATAATGAACTCCTATAAGAGGATAATATCAATGACACTAAAAAAATGAAATTCCCAGCAAAAAGGAAAGAAGACAATAAAGAACACTTCAATTAGCACACACCGATCGATCAGTCATTGCAACACTAGTTACACTAGATCCAATCTGATCAAGAGTCTGCCGGGTAGGTGCTTGAGTATGCATGTTGAACAAGTTCACTGTATTTGGGGTAACAGCAAACAGCTGAAGCACCTGACCATCCACTCTGAACCCCAGACCCGTGACGGAGGATTGGCTTTTGTCTGAATGATTATCCACCTGAAGCTTAAATCGCTTGATACGTTCACGGGCTATATCTCCTTGAATGCAATAGATGGAACCATTGTCCAGCCCTATAACTATGAGCAATAATGGTGGAGCCTCTTCCAGAACCAAAAATGACGTGATCTGCAGTTATATGTTTTGTACTTCCATTACATAATCAAATGATATGCAATAAAATAAAAGACACACAAGTAGATAAGAAAGAAGAAACTTTATAAATACTAATATACACCTTTGCTTCAGGGAACTGGTTGGTGAATATTCGCAGTATTTGAATACAATCTGGACTTGATGTACTTGTTCCCTCGGGCTCCATCTTGTCAAAATCAAAAATTTTAAGACAAACAGCTGGGGGCTGGGAAGCTATTTGCTCATCTTCTCCAACAGTCACTAAGAAGTTCCTTTGCTAGTTAACAGAGAAAGAGGAAAGCTAAAGTTAATGCATTCTGCATTATCAACTTTAAATACGCATATGGGGTTTTCATCCAAATTATGTTTATCATTGCGTCAGTAAGTACTAATAATTGAGAAACTTCAAAAAAATTCTACCTTGAGCTGTTGGAGGAAGAGGACAGATGAAGAATGAGCTTGAAAACTATAATTGAACTTCAACCCTCGATCCAATAACGAAGCAGTGCCGTCATCACAACCCAACACAATCCTTCCTTTACCGCTGGAACAACATTGGATCTTGCCCGCTATATCTTCTGGAACTTTCCCAGAAAATTTCTCCTCAAAAAATTCAAACTTCCTCCATTGATACATCCTTTTCTTGGTCAAGCCCTTAGCTGCTGCTCAACCAGACCCACTACATGAAATTGCAAACCCACTGAGTGTGATTCTGGAATTTGAAGAAAAATTGAAGCTTTAGTTGTTAGCAATCACGTTGTAGGAGGAATTGAATCGACTCTTGGATGAAATTTTGATCTAATTTTATGAAGAGGTCCATGACAGGATGGAAAGTTGAAGAATGATACCAAATTAGATTTGTCGGGTCACTTTGAACCCGTTTCTGCTTGTTTTCTAGCGTCCGTTTGTGCAATTTTTTTTTTTTAAAATAAAATAAAAATGAATAGAGCTGCTTTTTTCATCCAATAAATAAAATTATTCACACAATGCTCGGACTAATATAAAAACTATGGTTGTTTTAAGTTTTTTTAAAGAAATGATTTTCTGAATAATTGGATTTTACTCCAAAAGAATGGAGTGACAATTTTTTTTGAGAATTCAGGAAAAGTTTATGGGTGAGATGAACCATAAAATGAATTCATAAATAATAGGTGAAAAGGTAAAAAATAATAAAAAATTATCTACATTAAATATTTATACTAAATTAATGAATGAGTCTATGATTGTTTATAGAATTAAAGCTCTATATTTAATTATTACTTATAATCGTAATAGTGTCTATTATATATTTAAGGGAAAAGGGTAAAAAATGCTCTTAAACTATGTGAAAGGAATAACAATGCCCTACATTTATAGTTTGGCTCTAAAATGCCCTTATCGTCAATACTTTGGTTCAAAAATGCCCTTGGAGTCAATACTTTGGTCCAAAAATGCCCCTATAATTACTAAATGGGTCAAAAATGCCCTTTTCCAAATAAGTATATTATTTTTTCTTTTAAACACATTTTCTTCTTAATTAAAATATTATTAAAGAACCATGTTCTTGTTTTCTTTCTTTTAAAATCACTTTAACAAATAAAAATGTAGGAAATATTTTTCTTTTTCTTTTTAATGTCATCTTATCAATTAAAATAGAATAACTTCATGTACCCTTTCGATAGATAATAAATGTCATATGTATAAGATCATAGTATATCCATCATTAATTTATATTTATAAAACGATAAAAAATAATTATAATAAAATAAGAAATATTTTCATTTTTATTTTTTTATGAATTGAAGTAAGATAAGCATTTGATAATTAAAAAAATATTATTAGAAAAATAATGTGTTAAAAAGAAAATAAATAATATATTTATTTGAAAAAATGAACATTTTTTGCCTAAAATAACAATAAGGGCATTTTTGGACCAAAGTATTGACGGAAAGGACGCTTTTGGACCAAACTATAAACGAAGGGCATTTTTGTTCCTTTCAATAATATATGGTAGCGCTTTCCAGATATCTTGGGTCGGAGACTTGTGAATGCAAGAGAACCTTTTGGAGAAAACACTTTACCCCTTTAGTAACTCTATCCAGCATGAATCCAAATTAGTCAGACCAATGACTATGGTCTAACAGAGAAGTGCTTCCCCTGCTCTCAAATCTGTCTAGATGCAGCACTACTTGTGCACTCATCAACTTTTGCTCCGACCATCCTACAAATCACATATTAAGATAAGATATAAAGTATACTCTTAATCAGACAGACAAATTGAAATGGATGAAGTACTTTTTTTTCCCTTAAAACATTTTAAATTGCAAAACCCCCGGAGAGCTTGATTGAGCAATCAAAACCCAATATTCGTCTCCTCTTTGAGCTCAAACAAATGACACTGCCTCTGGGACCGACTAATATGAATTTGTGCAGGTAAATCCTATTTTGAGGGGTAAAGTGCCTCCAACCAAATTTCAGGGCTCGAATTCAAGAGTTGTGGTTTAGGATATAGGGGTACTTACCACCCTATCACAATCTTGGTGATGCCTAATACAGTCTTTAGTTTTCTAAAACACCTACTACTACATTCATATTAATTTAATTCTTAATTGTAATATAATTCAATAAATTTAACAAGGAAGAGGTACTATTACACTTTAGAGTTTGAAGATTTGTTACACAACTATCCCTACTATTAGGTTCCTGCTTGAAGGTCAATTTATCAACTAGTTTATTTCGAATTGGTTGCTACAAAAATGAGAATATACAACCTCAAGAATAATGTGATTTAAAATGTAACTATTTGTAACGACCTGTTTCCGTCGTTATTGAAAAGACAATAGTGAAATTTTTTGAGTAGTGACTTGGGAATTCGTAGTTGGCACGATCCGAACCTACACCCTGGACGCGACACGGCATACTTGACCCCGAAGGGGTCTCATACAAGCCCTTAGCATACATAAACATAAGTAATTGAAAATGATGCGGAATTAAAACTTTTTAACAATTGAAGTCTTTTGCATAAATCGAAAGAAACTAGACAATGTCTCATGACCATCTACTACAAATAGAGCATCAATAGGGTCACCGCCCTTTACAATCGAAAAGTATCAAAGTAAAATGATAGGAAATGCACTAGAAGTAAATGACTCTTGTCCTCGAACCATGAGGACTCACCGCAAGTCTTGGAGATAGCAATCCAAGCTCTAGTCAAAGGAAGGAAGCACACTTCACCTAGCCAGAACCTCCACTTATAAAAAATGTAGAAGAAATAAGGGTTAGCACAAATATGTACCAAGTATGGAAGCATGCATAAAAATCCTTGAAATATAATAAAAAGGACATTTTAGTTGAAAAGCATGCATTTGTCAAGTTTGAGAACCAATATGCACTTTCAATGTAAATTACAAGTCATAGCATGTTCATCATATAAAACCTCACACATAATGGAACCTTTACCTTAGTGACCCTAAGGTGTACTTGTGCAAGGTATGGCTGACATCACATAATACCAACCATACTAAGTACCCCTTTGAGGTCTCCTTAGTCATCCACATCATTCTTAGACCTCATCATAATCAATAGTCATAGACAAGGAAATAGTCATAAACATTAATATGAACATAAGGAAAGTCATCCATAATAACAATCCATCCAATCCACATGCATACATTCATATATTATCATAACATAAGGAACCACCCTATACCCCTTGCAAAGTCTACTCGTGCAATGTAAAAGTGAAGGCCCATAACCTCATTCCTACTAAGTAAAGCTCATTAAGAAGTCATATGTATGGTTCGTATCATATTCTTAATCTTATCATTTAGGGAAGATAGCCTTAACCGACATAGACCATGTGAGCTACATGAAATCCGGTGTCATATAACCCTACACCGAAAGAAGGTGTCCTACTTGCCTAAGGTAGAACTAACATGTATTAGCTTTTAGGTGGATCCGCTAGCTAAAGACCTATGTTGGCACATAATTACGACATATGGAGATTGCTTCTAGAAACCTGGACTAACTGAGGTATAAGATTTCCATCTAATGAGATCCGGACTAACTAACGTATGAGTAACCCATGTCATAACCATATCCACTCGGTGTCAAGCATAATTCCCTTTAAGTTACTTGTTTAAGTCTTTGAATTGAATTTACATGTGTGAAGGAATACATTACCCTTCACTCAACACAACTCATAATAAAAATAGCTCATAAATTCTATTAGGTGAAAATGAACTTTCAACCTTAGAATCTTCATGTAGTGAGTAAACCTTTCACATTACATTCATAGTGTTTCATGAGAATAACCTTTCAATCAACACAACAACATTATCATCATCCTAGACAATTCATAAATATTCAAGTGTAGGGGTAAGGGGAGAATTACCTTTCAACAATACCACAATTTACACAATAGTCATAAGATCTTCACTTTTCAAGTGAATCATAAGTTCATACACAATTTTCATCATCATGTACAAACCCACATAATCTACCCATCAAGGGTCATGAATCATGTCTCACAATCACACCTAAAAATACTACAATAGGCATGAATAATAACATAATTTCAATAACTAAAATAGCATAGACACAATTCATAGTATTCATCTTGCACCAATAGACCCATCACAATTCATGAAATTAGGTCATGGGGGAATTCATGGGTTAATGGATAAATTCATCATAAAATCACCAATAAACAACAACTCAATCATAATAATAGTCAATTAACTCATTGAAATCGTTTTAAAGAAGAACCCATGTTATATAGTGAAAACCCTAAATTTTGAAGAATCTACTAATTTGAAATTGAGAGATTTAGGGCTTCATGTAAGGAAGTTTTCCATGAATCAAACCCTCATACCTTGATTGAGGATTAGCCCACGAATTGGAGTTGAGAAGAAGAGTTCTTGAACCCTAGCCTTCAAGTTCTTGGTTTTCTTCAATGGAGGAATAATTATAGTGAGAGAAATATTGTGAGGGAGAGGATTTTGGGGAATTATTTGGGTATTGTGAATTTATGATTTGAATAGGGTGAATTTGACCTAAAACAATATATATTTTACCCCTAAGACTTCCCAAAATAACCCCATATTAATTGGACTAAAAAGGAAAAGACACAACTATTCTTCATTTAAGTCACCCTGTCAGGACGAGCCCCCTTCACGAGCCGTGGTGTGGGCCACGGTCTGTGGTCCCCTTCGTGAAGGGTGAGGCAATGTCCTTGATTTTGGAGCACAAAGCTCCTTTGTCTAAGGGATCTTCACGAGCACCTTCACGAGTCGTGAAGTGGACCACGATCCATGGTCATGCTCGTGAAGAGTGAGGCAGTAGCTAGGCTACTTCATGCCCCCCAGCCACCATGCCCAAGTCTCCTTCACGAAGGATTCCACGAGCCGTAGTCCCTTTCATGAAGTTTGAGACAGTAGCTTAGTTATTTGGGGATTTTTCTCCTTTGGCCAAGGCAACTCCACAAGGCCTCCCACTGGCTGTGGTGATGGCCGTGGAAGTTGAGGCAGTGTGCTCAAGTTTTGGGGCAGCCTTGGCCTTTGGCCTTGGCTTGCCCCTTTTGCTTGGCACTTGCCCCTTAGGCCTTTACTCGTAAAACACTCATCCAAGACATTCATCCTCACATTTAAGCTCTAGTTTAACCTAGCATTTTTCGGAGTGTTACAGTAGCCTAGTCCAGATTTGGACGAAATTTGAGTCAGGTGAGGTCTAGGGAAATTTGATAATGAATGAGAGAGTTAATTATGAATTTGATCACATGAGTGGATAGTCAAGACGTTAGGGAACCCGTACGGCTTTACGGAATTGAATTCGAGCGAGTAAAACTCCCAAAATTAATTTTAGCGTGAACGGATAGTTTTTGAACGTCAAGGGTGGAAGGTGTGTTGTGAAATGGGAGTTTGGAACTCAAATTCCGAATTTCTGTCTCCGTGCAAGCCGTCGGAGCATGATTAATCCTGCCAAGGCAGGGCCGTTGTGGCGGGCCAGTCACGACTTAAATCGGGAAAAAACCCCAAAAATATTATTTTCTGCAAAACTTCATTCTTCATAGCTAAGGGACGACCTAGGGTGGTTTCCTATCAGATTCCCACGGATTCTAGCACTAAAGGTAAGCTAATTACTCCCCTAATCCGTATTTCGATTCTTAGAACTTGGAATCTTGGGTAATTATCGTTCGGGGGAGGGTTTTGACCTGAAGGTAATGGTGGGAAAAGCCCTAGTTGAACATTAGGATCATGGGTTTGGCCTTAGGTTGATAATTTGGTTATAATCCAGGTAAATTAGACCTTGTTTAGTGATTCTTGTATTAATTGCTTGTTTTAGATCAAGAACGAGCTAAAAGACTCCGAAAAGGGAAGGCTCACGTGTCTTAGGAGTATTCAGGCTTGATTTCGAGGTAGGTGATGGTTTGATTTCCTGTCTGTGTGATATATGCCGGTTAATTGCTTCGTTGTATGCATGTATGTATGAGAATAGGGAATGTAAATCAAATCTAATGCAAATGAGTATTAAGTATATGTATATGAACAATTACATGTCATGAATGTAATACTTGATTGTATGATTATGAGTAATGTTCATTATGGGTGTGATTATTATTGTGATTGTGGTAATGCTGATTGGATCGGGTGTTACGTTCCGACACATATATTGGATCGGGTGACATATTCCGACAGATGTATTGGATCGGGTATCACGTTTCGACAGATGTATTAGATCGGGTATCACGTTTCGACACATATATTGGATCGGGTGTTACGTTTCGACACATATATTGAATCGGGTGTCACGTTCCGACACATACATTGGATCGGGTGTCGTTCCGACACACTAACAGTTTGGGTGTGGGTTCCATGAGAGGACTATTGTGATTATTGCATTCATGTCTATTGTCGTTGATATTGGGAATTGTATGTTGTTCTTGAAATAATATATGATCTATGTATTCTGTATATGTGTGTTTACTATGTTGTGATTGCTTGCCTATGTTCTCTTATCGAAATTGCCGCGTGATCCTACCAGCACACTGTGATTGTGTACTGATACTGCATTTGCTCGTTCTTTGTTGAGTACAGGGCATCTTCAGGCGGCTACTGATAGACCTCAACTAAGGGATCATTGATCAAAGACCGAATTCAAGGGTGAACCAGTTCTTCCAGATTGTTATGGATCCTTCCTTAAAAGTTCACTCTTTTCGAACTTAGACTGTTTAGTTAGACTTTGCTTATGTTAGTTTAGGGGTTGCACCCCTTTTTCTTAGACTTGTCGTTTCGTAGAGTTTTGGTACAATGACTTTTAGGTTCTAGAGGTTGAATTTTCGCAATAGTTATGTTAGTTGTTTTGTTAAACTTCTGGAGTTTATGGGAACTCCATATTTCTTTAGACATTCAAATTTGTTTCCGTATTTTTAAATGTTCTAATTTTCATTAAGTTGTAGTAATGGTTCTTTCACCGGAGGGATAGTGTGAGTGTCAATCACGACGGTCTGGATCGTAATACTATTATATTGGTATAATTTCGTTTAAGCTATCAGATTGACTCTTATATCTTTTTAAAACATGTTAACTGCCAATTACTTATAATTTTAATGTAATTATTGATTTGCCTTATTAATTCATCAATGCTAAGTAAATCACTAATTTTGCTTAATCTTTTCCAACATTATTAACCTAATACTTAACCGCATTGAAATTAAATCGTTAATCTAACTGTATTAAAATTTCAAATATCAAACTTAAATAATAATAATAATAAGCATTTCGAGTTACCTTAAAGTCGGTTTCTTGGTAATCCCCTCAATATCCCAGATATAGAGCTAATTTAGCCTCTTTTTCAGCTTACGTTGACTCAAAGCAATACTTCCGAGTCTGCGCTTTGAAAATATTCTTCTATCCTCATACATCATATGAACTCCCCACTGTCTCACAGGAATAGATGCCTTAAATAGGCTATACTGGTTAATGTTTCCAAAATCTGTGCCAGACACTTGCAGTGAATAATACAGTGGTATGTAGACAAAGCAAACACACCAGCCGTACGTTCTAGATGCTGTGCCCACTTTACATTCTTTCTCTATCACTTTAAGGTCTTTCAAATGATCATTGCATATCAATTTGGCTTTGATGAAAGCATAGTCATATTTCTCAGATAGTCCTGAATCAGGACTGCAGACACCAGCCCCCATGCGAGTCACACAGCATATAGCAAACCCCTTGAACTTATCATTATACCAATTAATGGGCAGTTTGAACAAGATCTTTTCCTCTACACTCTGATGCATAAACCACGTGGGAATTGCACATTCAGGAAAGACAATGGAACAGGTTACCCTATGATCAGAGTTAAGAGAGGGGAAGATCACAACAACCATATTGTTTGATAGAAACAAACTGAGTATCTCATCTGAAATTGAGCTACCAATGCTCTCCTCTGTATACGATTGTTGATCAAAACTATAATTGGTGAATGATACCAAATTCAATCTCGGGTACATCCGTAGCCTTTCAATACTTCGGTAGGCCAAAAAATCTTCTGCATATAATTCCTCTATACTCAAAGGAAGTTTGGGAAGTTCCTGACACTGTGTTATGTTGAGATATCGAAGCTGAGAAAGTTGACTGATGATATCAGGTAATGAAATAAACTTGTTTCTGCTCAGATTCAGTTCCAGTAAAGAAGGCAAGTTCATAAGAGCAGCAGTTTTGTTATGATCAGATAAATTGCATCCACTGAGATCTAAGCTTTTCAATTCCCTCAAATAATGAAACTCCAAGGAAGAGGGTAACATCAAACTGTCACCTGTTTGACTCTTTACCTTCCGGCCTCTTCTTAATGATAGGACTTTAAGTTTGCTCAAGTTTCTAACAGAATCTGGTAGTTTCCAAATGGCAGTGTTACCAGCATAGAGCTCCTCCATTTGGTTTAGATCACCTAGATTTTCAGGAAACTTTGCAAGTCTTGAGCAGCCTTTCACACTCAAAATTTTCAGTTTTCTCATCTCAGAGACGCTGGCTGGGAGTCTTACAAGGTTTTTACATGAATGCAAATCGAGTAAGCTGATGCCACTGAGCTGTCCAACTGACGAGGGAAGTTCCCATATTGCAGTATGTGCCAAAAGGAGCTCTGATAGCAATTCCATATTTCCCTGAATTTCTGGAAATTTTTCTAACTTCTCACAACCTGAGAGATTGAAGATTTCAAGAGATTCCATTTGAATACTGCTTGGTAAAGATTTGAGATTTTTGCAGTTTTCCATATTCAAAAAGATAACCTTTCTGAGATGGCCTATGGATGGATGAATTTCTACCAAACTTACACAACTTTTCAGTATAATCCTCTGCAGGTTTGGAATCTCCGAAAAATTGGGCGTTCGGATTAAATTTCTAGAAAAACTTAAATTGAGGACTGTCAACTTATCAAATGCCTGTTCAGAAAAAGAGAATGAATAGAAACTTCAGCTTTAGATATCATTTTTTTTTTCTTCATATATGATTTGTATCTAAAGGAGATAAATAATACCTTCGGCTCCTTGACAATTTCAACAAGAGAACTAAAAGTCATGTGGAGCCCAACAAGGTTTCCTGGTTCATAATATGCTGGTAAAGATTCAAAACTGTAGTATGACCAATCAAGCCATTTCAAGGTACTGGGGAGACATTCAATAGGGTCACAAATAAGGTCATGATGCCGGACCTCCTCCCCTTTGACAATGAGTAACCTAAGACAAGGCATGTTTCTGAAAGCTTTGCTCCACTTGCATATATGTTGCTCTGAGCCAATTGGTACCATTATGCCTTTAATTGATTCTGTCTTCTGGAAAAAAATAAAGTAACTCTATTAAACAGTCAATTTAAGGTTCTATAATATGTGACATGTGTTTACATTAGAAGTTCTTTTCCTTGAGACACTAAATTCAACTATCTTGATAACAAGAAGCCAAAACTGATAAATTGAACCTGGAAGTTTCAAAAGAGTAATAATATAATTTCTTAAAAATAGTGTACTGTCTAAAAAAAAATTCATACGTTTTCTTAAATTATACCAAAAGAAATTACAAATATAAATCTAAACTTGTCAAACAATAATTATCCATTAGTTTCCAAAAGAAAGTTCTTTATAATTCTAGAAATTCATATATATCATGTTGCACGTTATAATTTCCCTGAAATTCTTCTGTAGGAGAAAGATAGCTTCCATCAAGGCCAAATAGATCGGCAACCCCTGGAACTTGGCACAAACTATCATTTTGGCACCCCATTGATGCATGGTACATATTGACATCTCATGTTGTACAAATTGTGTCTATTAAGCACATTTATCAGGTATAAGGTATAAATAGGAGTGCATACTTTGATAAATACCGAATAATCGTACCGACACCAAAATATTTGGTAAGCATTTTAAAAACTTTTGGTAACATACCAATATAGATGCTAATAGTTAAGTAACTATTATTACTTTTATTATTTTGATAACTGTGAATTTGATTAATCTAAATACAAATTAACAGAAGGCCTAATTAAATATGAAATACAATTTACTCCCTCCGTCCCAAATTATGTGATACAGTTAGAATTTTGAAAGTCAAATGAGTTTTTCTTACTGTGATTTTTTCACGTCTTTTAAATATTCTTAAATTGTCAATTATTGTGACTTATACTACTTTTTATGTAGTTTTGAAATATGTGAATTTCATTTTAAAAAAACTCAAAGAATTCATGGTCAAACAAAAAAATTGACTCTCAGAATCTGAACGGTACCACATAAATTGAGCAAAGGGAGTATTCTATTTACTCATTACCATCTGCTTTTGTCTTTAGGTTTTTTGTCAATATATATGGTGAGATGTTATGTAAATGCCCAATAGCTCAACGGAATAATCAAGCAACTAATTCTCCAAATCTTCTTTTTTCTTGTTTAAAGAGATTGAGGGGAGAAGGTGGTGATTTGTTATGTTGGAGTTCATATATGCTCTTTAAGTTGACCTCATTTCACGTTTATGCCCTTCAATTTTGAGTATGCATAAGTAGACACTTAAATTTGTATAAAGTTGAATAAATAGACACACACGTCCTACGTGACATCATACATGGCAATTTGCGTCCTATGTGGTGTCCTACATGTATTATGCCACATAGGCCTCATGTTTCTAGTTGTTCAACTTTATACAAGTTTAAGTGCCTACTTGTGCACATCCAAAGTTGGAGAGCATAAATGTGAAATGAGGCCAAGTTAAGGGATATATTTATGTATTATGCCTAACTAAACTAAGATTCCATTAAATGGACATTGGATAAGCTACTCTAGTTAAAATCTTTAGAAGGCACATATAGTAATTTACGAAACATAATATGCAACTAACCTTTCCCAATTGTAAGCTACATGAGACATCCTTGTGTGCAAAGTACTATGTAAGTGAATATCCAAAGCCACAAGGATATACTTGCTGAGACATTGCAACTAATTAATTAAGAAACTATCCCATGACTTGCAGTTTAGATTGAGAAAAGTGTACTAGTGCTAAAGTTTGTCCAAACTCAGATATCTAACCCAATGAAGGCCACATAATGACTGAGAGAGAACGGAAATCTCCAGCATAGAGGAATTCTTACCTGATCTGCAGAAAAAACAGTTTTTATATCTTGTTCATGCCACAGTCTACTGTGCTTCCATGGCTTGTCATGGTCCACATTACGTGCCACTTGCTGACCCATTTGTTCTATCAAATCATGCATCTCAACTTTTCCTTCTGAAATATATAAAAGTGATTTTTGGATGAGGACATCAATTCCAATCTCTGATCGGAAGCCAAAACTGTTCAGTATTGTTATCACATCATCCTTCTTTCTTCCTCTAAAGAATCATGCAATATCAAGAAATACATTCTTCTCTTCATGGTTCAATCCATCTAGACTTAAACTGAGCTGCTTAACAATTTTTTCATGCCCAGTATCCTTCAGTCTATCTATTGCACTTCTCCACTCAGTTACGCCTCGTTTGTAGAGAAAAGAACCAAAGACCTTAAGAGCTAAGGGTAAGCCTTTAGCATAATCTACCAGACACTTGGAGAGTTCCAAAAACTCTTTATCAGGAGTCCGTTTCTGAAAAGCATGCCAACTAAAAACTTCAACAGCCTCATCTTTAGCCAATTCAGGGACAGAATATAACTGGTCATGACTACGTAGTAAATCTTGGTTTCTAGTTGTTGTAATGATTCTACTGCCATCACCAAACCAGTCATGATTTCCAACTAAATATTCCAATTGGTGTTCATCATCAAAAACAATTAAAACTTTCCAGTGGCAAAGCCTTCTTTTTATCATGTCGGCTCCTTCATAAAAACTTGCTATATTCATTCTTTTTTCGTTCAAGAGTCTTTTGAATCTATTTCTATGTGTTTTTGTTAGTTAGTTGTTTAGAATTGATTGTATACTGATTACTGCCTTGCTTTGATACGTAGTATGTGTAATTTATCTTTAGTATGTAGTAATACATTTTTAATACATATGTAGGATCGTAAATTCTAGAAACATCTGGATATTGTGTATATTGCGAGTAGGTGGTCATCTTACACTAATCATAGTGTCATCGACCAAATAAAAATTTCTTTATCTGAAAAACAAGTTGACTTGTTCAGATAAGTGTTTTGATCACTTTCTTGACCTTCCAAAAGTGAACACACAACTTCAAGTTATTCATTTCCTTATGAATAGGGAGTTAAAACACACTCCATATGATGTGTTTGCTATTGAAATACATGAAAAATGTTGTTTTTTGGTCTTAGAGAATTTGGATTAGTTACTGACTTAAATTGTGTTAGTGATGGTCAATGTTCCCGATTCTAAGTGTAGTTTGTTGAGCAGTTATTTTTCGGAACAAATCACTGTTCAAAAGAGTCATCTATGTGAGTTGTTTCTAGCTAAAAATTTCATAGATGATGACTCCACTGTTTCATTGGTTGTTCACTTCTTCATTAATGAATTTTTATTTTCATATGAGAACAATGAACACCAAATTAGCAATAGAGATTTTTACCTTGAGGAAAGTGGACAATTCAATTCATATATGTGGGGTTTAGATGTCTACAAGGAGTTGTGTGATTATGTGAGACACACGCTTGAGTCAACCCATAAATACTATAGATTGGTGGTTTGCCTCTTGCTCTTCAAACTTGGATATTTGAGTGTAGTTCAAAAGTCGATGAAGATATAACTATTCGGGTTTCTGATTCAATTTCAAGAATCTTGAAATGAAAAAGAATTGCTGAAAGTCCATGAAAATAAAATATATTGAGAAATGTCTCTTCATGCCTACAAAAAATAAGGTATTTGTACAAAGTTGATGCATTTTATGACATTGTTTAGTCTAACTCAAGTTAATATATCTATTTTATTTTCTTTATTTGATTTTTTAGATTGAGAACATAGTGGCTGGTGAAGATGAAGTTTCTAAATTCAGACTTCCTGAAGCTCGTGATTACAATGTTAAAATTCTAAAATGGGAACCCAAATGATCAAGTCATAGTCTAGACATGTTGACTAATGAGGTTATAGAATTGAGAAAAGTACTTGTAAAGGTATATACAAACTTGACTTTAGGCTCTTTTTTTTTTTTCTTCAAAATTGTTATATTTTAATATTTTTGTTATTTTTGATTATCTACTAGGCGAATGAAAACCACAAAGCACTACAAGAGAAGATAGATTCAGGATTTAATCAAATCGATAAAAAAATATCCTCCAATAGTTGTTTGTTAGAATTCACCACAATTTTTTTTTATTTGATTAAATTCTAAATCTATCTTCTCTTCAAGTGTTTTGTGGTTTTCATTCGCCTAGTAGATAATCAAACATAACACAAATATTAAAATATAACAATTTTGAAAAAAACAAAAGCCTAAAGTCAAGTTTGTATGTACCTTTACAAGTACTTTTCTCAATTCTATAACCTCATTAGTCAACGTGTCTAGACCATGACTTGATCCTTTGGGCTCCAATTTTAGAATTTCAGCTTTGTAATCACGAGGTTTAGGAAGTTTGAATTTAGAAACTTCATCTTCACCAGCCACTATGTTCTCAAACAAAAAAATCAAATAAAGAAAATAAAAATAGATATATTTACTTGAGTTAAACTAAACAATGTCATAAAATGCATTAACTTTGTACAAATACCTTATTTTTTGTAGGCATGAAGAGACATTTCTCAATATAATTTTTTCATGGACTTTCAGCAATTGTTTTTCAATTCAAGATTCTTGGAATTGAATCAAAAACCCGAATAACTATATCTTCATCGACTTTTGAACTACACTCAAATATCCAAGTTTGAAGAGCAAGAGGCAAGCCACCCAATCTATAGTATTTATGGGTTGACTTAAGCGCGTGTCTCACAGAATCACACAACTCCTTATAGACATCTAAACCCCACTGATATGAATTGTCCACTTTCGATAAGGTAAAAGTCTAAATTGCTAATTTGGTGTTCATTGTTCTCATATGAAAATAAAAATTCATTAATGAAGAAGAGAACAACCAATAAAACAGTGGAGTCATCATCTATGAAATTTTTAGCTAGAAACAACTCACGTAGATGACTCTTTTGACCATTGATTTGTTCCGAAAAATAACTGCTCAACAAACTACACTTAGAATCGGGAACATTGATAGGAGTGTCATCACTAACACTATGTAAGCCAGTAACTAATCCAAATTCTCTAAGACCAAAAAACAACTTTTTGTCATGTATTTCAATAGCAAACACATCATCTGGAGTGTGTTTTAACTCCCTATTCATAAGGCAATGAATAACTTGGAGTTGTGTGTTCACTTTTGGAAGGTCAAGAAAATGATCAAAATAGGTATTCCTGAACAAGCCAAGTTGTTTTTCAGATAAAGAAAATTTGATTTGATCGATGACACTATGATTAGTGTAAGATGACCACCTACTCGCAATATACACAACATCCATATGTTTCCAGAATTTATGATCCTACATATGTATTAAACTTGAATTAAAAATGTATTATTACATACTAAAGTTGAATTAAAGATAAATTACACATACTACATATCAAAGCAAGACATTAATCAGTATACAATCATTCCTAAACAACAACTAACTAAGAAAAACACATAAAATAGATTCAAAATACAATCACATACCAGATCTCTACTCTCCGGTGGAATGACATTTTTGGGCAATCGTTTTTGCATCCTTCACTGGCTTCTTCTCCGGCACAACTTTATTTTTCAAATTGTTTGACTAAAATTGAGGAGGTAAATCCTCAAAATCATATCGCTGTCCACGATTTTCTTCGACGTATATGCAAAATCAACACATCTTTTTTTCGATCTTTTCACATTACTCACCTCTTTAACTCGTTTTTTACCTTTACAATGAACATGCATTCTCTCTTCCTTGTTCTGCTCACCCGATACTTGTGAAATTCCCAAATTAAAATTGGGACCATCATTAACTTCGTCGGTAGCAGCAGAAGCTGAAAATTGAAGAAGAAAGAACGGCAAAACCCTAAAATAAAATAGAGAGAAGAGCAGAAAGAAAAGCGAAAGAGGGAACGAACGATGTTCCCAATTAGTTCCTGATTAGATACAATACTTTTTGCTAAGTTGAAAATTCTTTAATTACATATAAAAGGAACAAAATTGTTTAAGAATTGTCCAAGTATTGCTAAAAGTTGACAAAAATGGTAATAAAATAAAAGTATATTTAAAAGTGTTAATTATTAAATAAAAGAGATTCACTTGTGTAATTTTTCCAAAAAGTAAGAACTTTATGCTGGGGACATTGGGTTTGACTTGATGGCAACCATTTTTTATCTAATTTTAAGTTTAAGTTAACTGATTGATTTTTATATTTTTCTAATCAAGCTTATAGTTTTAAACTTTTTAATCTAACAATATCAAATTATTGAACTCTAGTAACAAAGAAGAGGTATTTCGAGTTACCTTAAACTATTTCTTGGTAATCCCCATAATATCCCAGCATAATTATCCCCTTTTCCAGCTTAGGTGTACTTGAAGATTCATCCTGATAGATCAAATGAACTCCCCACTGTCTCACAATGCATCCATGGATAGATGCCTCAAATAGGCTATACTGGTTAATGTCTCCAACCTGCAGTGAAGAATACAATGGTATGTAGGCGAAGCAAACACACCAGCCATATGTTCTAGACGCTGTGCCCACTTTACATTCTTTCTCTATCACTTTAAGGTCTTTCAAATGATCATTGCATATCAATTTGGCATTGATAAAAGCATAGTCATACTTCCCAGATAGCCTTGAATCAGGACTGCAGACACCTGCTCCCATGAGAGTCACACAGCATATAGCAAAGCCCTTAAACTTATCATTATACCAATTTATGGGCAGTTTGAACGAGATCTTTTCTTCAACACTCTGATGCATAAACCATTTGGGAATTGCACGTTCAGGAAAGACAATGGAACAGGTTACCCTATGATCAGAGTTAAGAGTGGGGAGGATCACATCATCCATATTGTTTGATAGAAACAAACTGAGAATCTCATCTGAAATTGAGCTACCAATGCTCTCCTCTGTATACGATTGTTGATCAAAACTATAATTGGTGAATGATACCAAATTCAACCTTGGGTACATCCGTAGCTTTTCAATACTTTCTTTTGCCAAAAAATCCTCTACATATAATTCCTCTATATTCTGAGGAAGTTGGGGAAGTCCCTTAAGTTCCTGACAGTGTGCTATATTGAGATATCGAAGGTGAGAAAGTCGGCAGAAGACATCAGGGAAATAAATAAACTTATTTCTGCTCAGGTTCAGTTCCAATAAAGAAGTTAAGTTCATTAGAACAGCAGCTTGGCTATCACATAAATTACATCCACTGAGATCTAAGCATTTCAATTCCCTCAAAGCATGAAACACCCAGGGTAATATCAAACTGCGAGCAGATTGATGCTTTACCTTCCGCCCTTTTCTTAATGATAGGATCTTGAGTTTGCTTAAGTTTCCAATAGAATCTGGCAGTTGCCAAATGGCAGTGTTGCCAGCGTAGAGCTCTTCCAACTCGTTTAGATCACCTAGATTTTCAGGTAAAATTGCAAGTCTTGAGCAGCCTTTCAGAATCAAAATTTTCAGTTTTCTCATCTCAGAAACACTGGCTGGGAGTCTTACAAGGTATTCACATGATCGCAAATCAAGCAAGCTGATACCACTGAGCTGTCCTATTGATGAGGGCAATTCCCAAATTGCAGTACGTGCCAGAAGGAGCTCTGATAGCGATTCCATATTCCATCGAATTTCTGGAAATTTTTCTAATTTCTGACAACCTGAGAGGTTGAAGCTTTCAAGAGATTCCATTTGAATACTACTTGGTAAAGACTTAAGATTTTTGCAGTTTTCCAGATTCAAGAAGATGAGCTTTTTGAGATTTCCAATGGATGGATGAATTTCAACCAAACTTACACAACTTTTCAGTATTATCTTCTGGAGGTTTGGAGTCTCACAAAAATTGGGTGTTCGGAGTAAACTTCCTGAAAAACTTAAATTGAGGATTGTCAACTTGTCAAATGCCTGTTCATAAAAAGAGAACAAATAAAAACATCAGCTTTAACTGTCATTTCTTTTCTTTAAATTAAATATGATTCTTTTTTGAAGGAGATGAACAATACCTTTGGTTCCTTGAAGATTTCAACAAGAGAACTACAAGTCATAATGAGCCCAACTAGGTTTCCTGGTTCAAAATCTGCTGGTAAAGATACAAAACTGTAGTATGACCAATCAAGCCATTTCAAGTTACTGGGGAGATGCACAATAGGGTCACAAATAGGGTCATGTTGTCGGGTCTCCTCCCCTTTGACAATGAGTAACCTTAGACAAGGCATGTTTCTGAAAGCTTTGCTCCACTTGCATATATGACGGTCTGAGCCAATTGGTACCATTATGCCTTTAATTGACTCTGTCCTCTGGAAAAGAATTTAAAGTAACTTTGTTAAATAGAACATACTTCCAAGCATAGAACCTATTTTCCTAGATATACAAATCTTAATCTATATCATTTTTTGTTGGAATTAGTTACTGAGGTTAGGATAATACTGGTAGTATAAGATTTATATCTGTCTTTGCATTATAAGTTCAATCAAATTAATTGAGAACGTCAAATATTCTTATTTCCACTTATGACCCGATAAGAAATCCATTCTTCAATCAATATAAGCTTCGATTTGACATATGTTTACATTAGGAGGTGCTTCCCTATCAACCAAAAAAGCTAAAATTTGAACTTATCAAAGAATATCCTGTAAGAGGGAGAAAACTTTGTGACAAACTATTTAACAAGACAAATATTACTATAAATTAGTACCAAATTGTCATCAATAAAAATACTTTCGGGGGGGGGGGGGGGAAGAAGTAACCAAAACAAACACAACAAATTATTCTGAATGTAAATATTTAATAAAATCACTACATGGGGAAGAGGAGGAGAAAAAGAAGATGGCATGTTCTACGCTAGCCCTCATGTGGGTACTTTGGAGTGGAGTGAAAGGACCAGGAGAACTTTTGAAGAGAAAGAACATGAGTTTGTACGGTTTAGGTCTTGCCTTTATTTTTGCTTGATTTTAAGAGCACCCACAAAGTTCTTGTAGGAATATATGATTGGGTGTCATTGGCAGAGAACCATTTTTTTGCAGCCCATTTTTATTTGCTCGGTGATGGATGAATTGACGTGGTAAATCCAAGGTGAGGTGTCATGGTGTATGTTATTTAGAGATGACATACTTTTGATTGACGAGACTGGCGGTGGAGTTAACGCTAAGTTGGAGGTCTGGAGACAAACCTTGAAGTCTAAAAGGGTTCAGGTTGATTAGGACCAACACAAAATACTTAAGTGCATGTTCAGTGACGTAACACACGAGGCAGGCGTGAAAGTGAGGCTTGATACCAGGTCATCCAAAAGAAAGGAAGTTTCAATTATCTTGAATTTATTATCCAAAGTAAAGGGGAGATTGGCGATGATCTCACACATCATATTGGTGCAGGGTGGATGACATGGAGGCCAGTTTCCAGAGTCTTATATGATAAGAAAGTGCCACCAAAACTTAAAGGCAATTTCTAAAAAGCGGTGGTTAGACCGACTATGTTGTATGGAGCGGAATGTTGGTTTGGTCAATAACTCTCATATTCAGAAGATAAAAGTTGTGAAAATAAGGATGTTGAGATACATGTATGGGCATACTAGGAGAGCAAAGATTAGAAATAATGATACACGAGACAAGGTAGGAGTGGCCTCGATAGAGGACAAGATGCAGGAAGCGAGGTTGCGATGGTTCGGGCATGTGAAGAGAAGATGCACAAATGCTCCAGTGCGGAAGTGGGAGAGGTTGGTTATGAATGGTTTCAGGAGAGGTAGAGGTAGGCCGAGAAAGTATTGGGGAGAGGTGATTAGACGGGACATGACACAACTTCAGTTGACCATAACTTTAGATAGGTGGTTGTGGAGGACACGGATTGGGGTAGAAGGTAGGTTAGGTAGTTGAGTGCTATCTCACTTATCCTTCCATACTAGTAGTCATAGTACTACTCTTGTTGTTTTTTTGTTATTCAATCTGTGTTACTATTAAATGTTTCTTGTACTTCAATTATCGTATTATTTTGTTGTAGTTATTTGTCATTGTTAAAAATGTTTTGACAAGCTTTCTTTACTATTTTGTCATGACTGTTGACACCCAATTTTGGCCTAACATTTTTAAAATTCGTAACCTTTAAGTTTTATTTATTTAATAGTTTAAAATACATTTTTTATACTTTTGAATAAGTTTATTGATAACTATCCTTATTTATCAAAATTTAGGATATTTTTTATTAATTAATTTTAAAATTACATTTTTTACATGTCATTAGTTACGTTTATTATATTTTTTAATATTGATTTTTATTAGTTATATTTGTTGATATTCATTTATGATATTTTGCACAGTCTAGAAATTTATTCAAATACAGATATTTTATTTGATCGATAATTTTGGGCCACAATTTCAAGCCCACAAATTGGGCCCATTTAACAATTATTCTCTATATAAGTTTTGGTTAGGTTAAAATAGGGAGGGGGGGTGAATAATATTTTTAGACTAAGTGGTGAAAAATTTCAAAGGGTGTCAAACCCTAAGGTACCTCTCCTCTCTTCCACCACCAAATCCCCACTCCAAAACTGCCGCCAATAACCAACTAAACCAAAACCCATTATTCCGGCAGCCTTTAACCCCGGCCACACCAAACCCAAACCCCGGTGAAACCCCAACACCCAGACATGCCTCTTTTCCTCCCGAAACGTCACCCTCCAGACCACCCAACACCATCAAAACTCGTCCAGCTTTCTTCCTCATCAGACAGACCACGAAACAGCTACCAAAAACCCTTTCCTTCATCGTCGTTTCCGACGAAAGCACAGCAGCCACCAGCTCGGACAGCGAAACAACAACTCCAGTGAGTCATTCACATCGCGAATCGAAGGTCGGAGGCAGCGAACCAGATCTATATTGCAGACAAGAGAACCCAGAACTCCGACAACTAACAATCACTGTGACTTCTCGTTTTGCCTTTTGGTACATTTTTTTAAACTTTTATTATCATTAATTTTGATGAATGTTTGCTTTTACTGCTTGTTGAACTGATACTGTTTCTCATATTGTTGTTATTTTTATAAGTTTTAGTTCTTGCATATGTCTCTGTTATATATCATTATTATCTTGAGATGGGTTTCATAGATTATGCTTCGTTTAGTTATAACAATGGTGATGGTTCTTTGCTTCGATAATTTTGTTCATTTGGTGTTTCCAATTTAGTTATTCTTGACTAGTTTTTATATCATTTTAATTATCTTGTTTTATTTTTTAGGAATAAAAAAGTGAAGTTATTTTCATTGTTATTATTTACATTGTTCCATTAATGATTTGTTATTTCTTTTCTTTTGGTAATCATCGTTGATATCTTGCACTTTATTACTATTATTTTATTTTATTTTTAGATTGTTTTTAGCAAATCTGAATTGTTATTTGGGTTGTTTTGTCATTAATGTTACATTTGGGTTATTTTAACAGTTGGTTAAATAAATTTGATGGGTTTCTTTTTCATTTTATTTTATAATAGAAGATATGTTCCATTGTTGGTAGAATCATTTACTTAGTGTTAGAATTCTGTTATTAATTTAAGTGGTTATTCTATTATTAATATTAGTTTACTTAAACAAATGCATTTGTTATTACTGGACTGTAAAATTCATTTCTTGTTAGTTGGTATTTTAACTGTTGCCTTATTTTGATTGTTTATTCTCTTTAGTAATTGATTAATATAAAATTGGCCAATGAGAAAATCTCTCCGTCGGTTTTGGAGGCCTCCACGTTGTTAAAAGACGGAAATTTAATTTAAGATTATATTTGTTATATGTTAAAATTCCCTGTTTTAAAAGATGAAAATTTAATTTATGTTCGTAGTTTTTATTTTCTAAAATTGGCCAATGAGAAAATCTCTCCGTCGGTTTTGGAGGCCTCCACGTTGTTAAAAGACGGAAATTTAATTTAAGATTATATTTGTTATATGTTAAAATTCCCTGTTTTAAAAGATGAAAATTTAATTTATGTTCGTAGTTTTTATTTGCTAAAATTGGCCAATGAGAAAATCTCTCCGTCGGTTTTGGAGGCCTCCACGTTGTTAAAAGACGGAAATTTAATTTAAGATTATATTTGTTATATGTTAAAATTCCCTGTTTTAAAAGATGAAAATTTAATTTATGTTCGTAGTTTTTATTTGCTAAAATTGGCCAATGAGAAAATCTCTCCGTCGGTTTTGGAGGCCTCCACGTTGTTAAAAGACGGAAATTTAATTTAAGATTATATTTGTTATATGTTAAAATTCCCTGTTTTAAAAGATGAAAATTTAATTTATGTTCGTAGTTTTTAT
>JAJOOS010009883.1:0-53078 GCA_029582725.1 Solanum chiquidenum | reverse complement strand
GTGAATATGAAAACACCAAATCTAAAACCCTAAGAGCAAATTTTGAAATTATCAAATATAAATGTATTAAAAATCAAACAACATAAAAATATGAATGAGTTTGTAGATTCTAATAAATCTGAAATTTTAAAACGAAATCACAAAAAAATTGAAAAATACGACTGAAAATTCGTAATATATAGAACACGGAATATACACCATAGTCGGTGATTTAAACAACAAATCAAAATAAATCAAAATAGATAATGGGAATTACCTTGCCAATCGAGAAATCTGCTTGAATTAAAAAAGAGATTTTGTTTAACAATAGAGAAAAATTCTTGACTTAAAATATATATTTTGATGAACAACAATTGAGCACCTTGAAAGAGAATCTGGGAACGTGAAAAAAGGGTAGAAACGTGAAAGGTGGGGGGAAGAAACATGAATGGTGATGAAGGAAGGTTAATGGGTATTGATTATTTTTCTTTTCTTTTTAAGGTATAGAATTTGATCCAATATAGAACTGTTTCCATAAATAAAATTAATTTTAAATACTAAAATCTGAATACATATTATTTTATAAAAATATTGTCATTCTGACATTTTAAATAAATATTTTAAAGTGTTGTTATTTTGACTAATTATGTTAGGTATTATGACTTAATTGCTAATTTTTCCTTAATTTAAAGATATGGATTAAATGCAAGTACGTGCAATGAATCCCGATTAATATACGTATACAGTTTTAGTACGAATTACATTTGCATATGTATTAGTATTAGGTACAATATGATCTACAATCTCAAGATACGTTATTTTATTATATATGTGTGCCAATTTTTTTGAGTATTTATTAGAATACTATTTTAATCGAATCATGCAAAAATAGATGAGAAAAGCAAGGGTGCTTTTATGATTCTTCATGCAACACAAGAGACTAGCTTGAAGATAGTTTATAATAATTAAAAGAGGTTAAGGAATTTTATACAAAAATTGGTATTGTTTTTATGTAATAATGCAATAACCTTGTCAACTCTTATCTTATCATCAACATTTAAATTAATTATTGTTTATATTCTAGATTTTCTCGAGTTTGGTCCCACGTAGGAGAAGGGATAAAGTTTTTTAAAAATTTAAAGTTGGCAGCGAAAGCACGTTTTGTAGCGTCCATCATATCCGTTTGGTCAATTTTCATTCTCATCCACAAATTTTCAAATATTTAATGATATCTCTATGGCTTTAAACAATAGTAAATTAAAATAAAATATATTTTTTGAACTAAATTATTTCCAACTATAAAATAAATTATATCTACCTAATATTTTTTTTATTCTACCCAATATTAATACCTATGTACCGACATAAACTATAAAATTTAAACAAATATTATATTTATTAAAATAATATAATAACATAATACATAACAATTAAAACAGAATGTTAAAATATCGTGAGACTTTAATTACTTTCTCTGTTTTTTTAGTCGTCATATTAAAGTTTGACATAATCTTTAAGAAAAATTTAATAATGAGCGATGTTTGATCAATATATTCTTTATTAATTTTTATTATATATTCTATTTGTTCCTAATTATTTATTCAATTTTTGTTTTTTACTTGTCTATTTTTACAAATCAAGAAAGGACAATTTTTTTTGTCCCTCTTATATCCTCAATTAATTAATTTTGAAAAAGAAAGATCTTCTTGAAAATCTTAATTTTTTAAGTCATCTACTTCATAATAATAGGGGTAAAATGATAACTCACTATGTCAATCATTATTATTTTTTAATAGATATATCAATTTAAAAGTGAATAAGTAATTAAGGATAAAAAAAATATGTGCCCTTATTCTAAAATAATTAATATCAAGAACAAAGTTAGAAAAAGATAATTGATTCTCTCTCAATTGTTTAAATTAATAATTATTTTAAAATATAAATAACAAGTAAAAAGAAGGAATAGAGTAATGGAAAAGAATACACGTGGAAACGGAAGAAGTCCGAAAATGAAAAAAGAAAAGAAAAGGGAAAAGGCGGATCTTTTTGAAAGGGGTGGGCGGCTAGTGCCCAGCTACTAGTGAAGGAAAAAAAGGAAAAAGGTAGTGCTGAGTCGGATTAAAAAGTGTTATTTAGAGAATCAAGAAAGAGAAAGTGAAGATCTATAGCCACATACAACTTATGGCTCTAAATTAACTATCGCTTTTTCTTGCTCACCTGGCATAACACCTCTCACTCCAACCTTTTTCTACACCTAACATCCACAAGTTTCTGAAATACTTGCATTTCAAGTGAAATTATAATCAGTAATTATATTTATAATTATTATTAAATTCACGTAATATTGTCATGAACATGTATTTCGATCTATTCTAATTTTAAGTTACGCACGAAGTTTAAAAGATAAATATAATAAAAATGAGAATGCTCAAATAAATGTGTGCATATTAAGAGACATACGATTAGGAACAAGGAGATTAATCTCTTCTCATTTCTCCTTCTTTAGTAATTAGTTAGTATTCACAAAGTATTCCATCATTAATTTTCATTTAATTGATTACTATATTATTATCTTCTTTTTTTCAAATTTTATTTTGATTACACTTGTTTGAGATAAAGATTTATTAAACATAACCTATCTATTTATCAAAAGTTGATATACATCTTACTCTTTCTAAAACTCACTTGTTGAATTATACTGTATATGTTGATTGCTATATTTCATTTTAATCTAATCAAATAGATGAATTTAAATCTTAAAAATATCAAAAAATTACATAATTTTTTTATTATATAACAAGAAAGTAGAGGAGAATATGAGAAAACACCTGTTTTGGTAAACCAAAAAACCAACCAAAGCCTAAAACCAGACCCAAAGTCCGATAACAAAGAAAGTGTTAGTGGGTGTCAGATCTCTTTCTCTCTGCCTCTGGTGAATGAATAAAGTGTTAATAATCCCAAAAATTCATCTCATTTTATCTGTTCCTCTTTCTGTTCTCTGCTATTATACTAAACTTTTCATCTTTGGGACTTGCCAATGTCTGAAGCAATTGCTATTAAGGATCCTGCCATTAAGCTCTTTGGTTGGACTATTCAGTTACCCGATTTTTCGGCTACGGCGCCGGAGGATACTGGAGATAATAGTTTCTCAGCTGGAGAAGTCGAGCAAGAGCTCAAGGTATGATAATAAATGCTTCTTCTTGTATATAATGACTTTATTATTGTTTTGAAGTCATTTCGAGACTGGTTGTTGACTTTCCTTTTGGATCATATTGTTAGGGTTTTGGATTTTATTTTTTTGTTGATTATACTGAAATGGAAGGGATCCGTATTGGTTATATTTTGGTTATTTTTTCCTTCTTGGTGAGAATTTTTACCTCTTTGGCTTTTAGGTTATGCTTACTGAATTTTTTTATTTTGGTGTTCCTTTCGTTGTCTTGAACACTTTAGTTTTTCTTTTGTTGTTCAATTTTCTTGGATTGTTAGCTATTTTGTAATGAAAAATATATACACTAAATTTACCGCCTTCTTGGTCGAGACTTCTCTAGTTGCACAACAGGCTTACACTTTGCACAACCAAAGGGTAGCGGCTGTGGATTCCCTTGTCATTATAAAAAAATTACTGAAGTTGCCATTTCTTGAATTTAATAAAGTTGTAATTTCTTGTGCTTCCATTCAATTATGACTCAATCTCAATCTAGCTAGGATTGGCAGTATGAATCCTGTGTATCCAAGGGGGTTCTTTCTATATTGTAATTTGACTATTTCTACACGGACATTGGCTTACCACTAGTCTCCTCCTCTTTCCAGCTTGGGATAAATTATGCTTTGCACATAGGAGGAGTTTTCCTTATGCTTAAACTAGTTTTCTTTAACCTGCATTTGACAAGCGGCGCTTGCATCTTTGCTTTGTTTATCGCTTACTTCAGATTTTTATACATCAAATTTTATCTAATTTTGAACTTGTCAATTATTGTGGGACGTGAAAGAATTGAAGGATACAAACTGTTGTTGTCTTTTGTTAATTCCTGTAATTGATATAATATGATATTATGTAAAAGATATTGCTTTCTATGTGAGATGAATGTTCAAATCTTTCTTAACTACTCTATTTAGCGTTCTTGCTATGATGAACACTCCAAAAGATACTTAAGTTGTCAGGTATTTAAATCCTCTGTCCTCCTTCACTAACTTCTAAATGACGCTCCCTCCTTTTCAGTTTGTTTGGACTAATTTCCTTTTTAGTCCGTTTAAAGCAGAATGTCTCTTTCTCTTGTTGGTAACTCATTAATTCTAACTTTACTCATTTTAAGACCATATGATTAAATAACATTTTGGTACATTGTACATATCTTTAGCTTAAGAGCACAAGATTCAAAAGTCGTCTTTACCTTCTTAAATTCCATGTCAAGTCAAAACCAATCAAACAAATTGTATTGGAGGGTGTATATGACCTTTATGTCTTCCTTTTTATCTTTGACGTCAACATTCTATCTATGAACTAGTCACATGCTTCAGTAACAGGGAAGCTCAGTAGTCAGTGTAGATATCAGGATCTAGTGAAATCTTCTTAAACACTGCTTGACTCTGCAACTCCCATATGTTATCCATTACTTGAATGAATTTAAGAAACTAACTTGATTTTTCTCTCTACATACAGGGTCAGTGTGATGATTGTATTGATGACAATGAACATTTGACTACTGAGGGTTTACAGGATCAGAATCCAATTCAGCAGAGATGTGATATTATAAAGGAGTCGCCTGATTATTATGAATCTTCAACAGCCAAAAGGTCAAAAAGTGAAGAGGAACACAGTGAAACAAGCAACTCACAGGAGAGAAACCTGAAAAAACCAGACAAGACACTTCCATGCCCTCGCTGTAATAGCATGGAAACAAAATTTTGTTACTTCAACAATTACAACGCCAGCCAGCCTAGACACTTCTGCAAGAATTGTCAGAGATATTGGACTGCTGGTGGGACTATGAGGAATGTGCCTGTAGGTGCTGGTCGTCGGAAACACAAGAACTCGGTTTTGCATTACAGTCACATATCCGTCTCTGAAGCACTATCAAATGCAAGAACAAATTTTCCTAATGAAACCCAGCAACCTCCCCTCAAGCTCAATGGAACTATTCTGACATTTGATACTGAAAACCCCCCATCTGAGTCAATGGTTTCAGTTTTGAACGTTGCTGATAAAACTATGCAGAATTGTTCTGGGAATGGGTTCCAAAAATATAAAGAGCTTCGAATTCAATCTGGTGATAATGGAGATGATCATTCCGATGAATCTTCGGTTACTGCTGTAAGTTCAAAGGATAATGATAGTGGATTACCTGACACTCCAAGGAAGAACTACAACAGCTTTCCAACTCATTTACCTTGCTTTACTGAAGCTCCTTGGCCATATATATGGAGTTCTGTGCACTGTAGAAATGCAGTACCTCCACCTGGTTACTCCCTTCCTGGCATTCCTATGCCGTTCTTCCCTGCAACCACTTATTGGGGTTGTACAATACAAGGTTCTTGGAATGTCCCTTGGATGTTCCCACCCACTGCATCCCACAACCAAATGCCTCTAACTCCTGGTCCTAATTCTCCAACTTCGGGGAAACATTCAAGGGATGAGAATGTGCTGAAATCGACAGGCACTGAGGAAGAGCAACGAAAAGAGAGTGATCCTGGGAAGCGTCTATGGTTTCCTAAAACATTGCGAATTGATGATCCAGGAGAAGCTGCAAAGAGTCCTATCTGGGCAATATTAGGAATAAAACATGAGGTTGTTGATTCAGTTGGTGGAGGTCTTCTCAATGCCTTTCTGCCAAAGAATGATGAGAGGAGCTGTGCTTCAGAAAACTCTACTTTATTACAAGTCAATCCAGCAGCAATGTCCAGGTCGTTAAATTTCAATGAGAGCTCATAAGCAGGTGTGTTGATAAGCTTTGTAAATGTTATAAATGGTGGTGGCAAGACAGGAGTTATTCAGCTGATTATGCTTCACATTGTCTGCCACTGGCATTTCCGTTAGACCAGTTATTCATAGTGTAGTCCAGTGAAAGTCTAGATGTAGACTGAATGTTAAGTTTTTTACAAAATTAGAATAGATCAATCTTGCTGTTAGTTCCCTCCTTTTTGTGTGAGTGAGGCCGGTGTGTTTTGTTTTCTAGTTGATCTTTCTGGGTATTAAGTTTCTTAGTTGATGTGTATATTTGTATTTGAGAAAGTGAGACACATACTAGAATCACTGTGTGAAAATCGATAAGTTGGAGGTGAAATGAAAGAGTTCCTTATTTGCCTTTTTGTCTGCTTCAAGTTCTATTATAATGCACCACTATGAATGGAGCTTCACCATGCATAACTAAACTTTCCTTTCTTCCTGTTGGCCTTCTTTTCTTCTCTTCTCTTTTTTGGAGAACTTAAAATTATTTTCAGTTTAAATGCTTATCTTGTTCCTTTCCAAAAACTGAATGGGGGCTATTGTCCAATTCCTAGTAGTTGTATATGCAACTATAAATGGGACTGCATTGAGAGGGGGAAAATAATGGTCAAAGTTTGAGATATTCTAGTATTTTGTGAAGAACTTGACAACATTCATTTTCAGGGAATGGGATGGTTTGCTGTGGAACTTATCATGTGGCTTCTGCAATAGATTACTATTGTTTTATGCACAAAAATCATTTGTTGACTAGTTGAAAACCTATCCTTTGTAGATTCTCTTGAGTTATACAAGCTTCCTTGATAACAAACTATTCAAAGCACATTTGACATTACTTTTACAGTTGCTTTGGGATTCCATATCTGCTTCCTGGGACCAACATCAGGCTGATTCATAATTAAACAGAGAGAAGTTGCCAGATGATTTCCCTTTTCATACCACTTGATCTTCGCAGCTATTTGATTTCTTGAAGGAGCTAGGTTAACGAATCCCTGTCATTAAGATTTCTTCTAACTGTGATGGAGGGTTAGAAATTTTTATTGAATAAATTCTTCATTGCTAAAGTAGTTTAATTTACTTTTACAATGGTGACAGAGAGATTATTTGCTCATACAGGTGCAGTAATACATAAAGACAGACCGCCCAGAGGGTTTGACCTTTGAATCGAGCCCCTGGGAATGGAAAGCTCCTAATAGAGAGTGCCCTTTTAGTGAACCTTACACGAAACGAAATATTGGATTAGTTGGATCAATGGATTTCATTTACTGCATGCATAAAACAAACAAAATTACATCAAGACAGACACTGATAGAATGTTTTTATCAGTTATTTCTTTTGCGATCTGCTTTTCCTTGAGCTGAGGGTAATCAAAAGCAACCTCTCTACCTTTCAAAATAGGTGTAAGGCCGGCGTACACTCTATTTTGTTGTTGTATTCAGCTGTTTGAAGTGCGTGTCTGATGCACAATGTACTGTCTATGACTAGTTATACTTTCCTTGACTATGACTATAATACCATTCACAGAAATTAAATGAGATCTTGTTTGATTTAAGAGAATCTCATAATCAACTAATTTTGTTATCAGTCTATAATAATTTAAATTTTGGTGTAGTCGAAACTATAGTGTTTCTGTTTGCCTGGAAACCTCTCAAGAGTATGTGCTTTATTAAAGTTTATGAAGTGTTGGAGTATGGCAAAGTTATTGGGATTGAAAATCAAGTCAACTTTCATTAAAAATAATTCTTGAAATAAGGAAACAATACTAGCATCAAGCATACAAAAAAGAGGAAGAGTTTAATTAGAGGAGTAAAATGGTGGTGTAAATAAAAAGAAGAAGCTGCTTATGTTGCTGCCTTACGGCCTAGATAAAGTGCATTTGTTTGTTGAAGGTAAAGTTAAAGCGTGGAGATGTCCCAAAATACTAAATGGTGACACGTGATGTGGGAAGTACTTCCCAACTTTCGATATTCAAGCCATGCTTAATTACTTTGAGTGAGTAGTATTTTTTTTCGTCCCAAAATAATCCATTTGAATCGGAGAAAATATTTTTTATGTCTAATAATAGTCATTCATTACTGGCTTGGCACATATCTTAAGAAATATTAATAAATAATAGGGATAGTATTATTATATTATTCTTTGACTTTATTAAATTTAATGTTTTAAAAAATGTCCTAGATGGATGATACATAATATTTAATAGAAATGATAAAATAGACACACAAAAAGTAAATTATCTCTTGATTTTTTAAATTAGACAAATATTATTGGATAATTATTTTTAATATGATGAACAACTTTTGTTGAACGGAAGGAGTAGTTAACTTCGGCCTGCCTCATTGCGATTTGTGAACATTCATGTGCACGCACACAAGTGATCTGACAATAGCTCCTCTTCACCCTCTATAATTCAATTAAAGGTTTTTAATGTTTCATTGCATGTGATAATCAATTACTAAGGTCTTCATGAGTTTAGACTTTGCAATAAAAATTTAATCACATTAAACAATCTTTGACAAGTTTAAGTTTAACTAACTGAAGTTTTACACAATCAAATGTCAGAAAATAGCCGAATGTACTTTCTTTTTCCACTTTTATTTGTTTATTATATTAAAAGTAAATATTCATTTTTATTTCATGTGTTTGAAAAATTAATATATAATATATTTAGTTCCTATTTTATCTTTGCTATTAACTATAGTAATTTTTCAAAGCATTGAATTTACTATATTCAAAGAATAATATAATAAAATTATCATTCTATTTTTTTTTAAAAAGCATATCAAAATCAATATTGAACAAATAAAAATAAATATATATACTAGACAGGTCAATATAATTCCTCATCGTATTATTTGTTAGTATAGCATTTTTTTGTTTTGATCCACCAAAAACTATGATGACTTTCTGTAGTGTTCACTTTTTATAATTTTTAATTTTGGACAACCTTGATCGAATAGATACAATATCTCATAAACTTTATGTTGCATGTTCAAGGAACATAGTACTATTTTAATATACACGCATCAAAATACAAATATGGTATTTATAGTGACCCCTTAAAATAAGTTAAAATCAATTAATGTTGCGTCATAATAAAAAGGAAAAATTATATATAATAGTAAATTATTAATTCAAATTAAATGTTATAAATATACTTTGATTTAATTGTACCCTATCACAAACTATTGCTATTTTCGCCACTCTCCCTGGTGGAATCTCCCTCGCCACTCTCGTTTGGTAGCAGTCTCGCTCGCCTCTCTCGCTTTTATACAAACACAAATGTATAAAATGTGTTTGTGTTTGTATTAAGCGAGAGGAAATTGTATATATACATATATTTTCGTTCCCCTCTCTCCCCTCTCCTAGATCTCGCTCGCCACTCTCCCAAATCTCGCTTGCCACCCTCGCCTCTCTCGCTTATACAAACTGAAACGAAATGTATAAATTGTGCTTATATTTGTATAAAGCGAGAGAAAATTGTATATACACATGCAAATATATATATCTTCGTTCTATACACTTATAATTATACAATACAAATATTTCTCTGCCCAGTTTTCTTTTGCCTTTCTCTCTTTCTCGTTTTATATATACACAGATTATACAATTGATCTTTTGTATACAACTGTTTTCTTTTGTATATGTATAGCGAATTATACAACAGTTTTCTTTATATATGTATTGCGAATTATACAACTGTTTTTTTTGTATATGTATAGCGAATTATACATATATATGTTTGCTATGGAGCGCAATTATACAAACTTTGTTATAACATACAATTATGAATTTTGTGTTTGCTATATGTGAAAGTTGCTCTAATAAAAATGAAAGTTAGTAAAATTCACTAATCAAAACTTAGAAGGGCTTAGTAAAAGGAGTAATAAACGTGATTCCGAAAAAAATAATCCCCCTTCATCACTAAAAAAATGTGCTTGAGACTCGAGTAACAAATATTTGAAGTAATTTCTTTTCTGTTGCTCATTCAATAAAAATATTCTTATTTATTTGCGCGACATAAATATCGCCAAATTATACTCTACTTGACTTTGATTTTTATATGTAGAAACATAAACATAATTATCAATCGAAAAGTGTTAAATGGCCAGAAAATTTTAAAAATTAAAATATTTTTTAATTTTAAAATAAATTAATCTTTTTTTTATTTTTTAATTAAAATATATTAAAATTAAAATAATAAAAATATTTTTTAAAAAATAAAATATCATTCTGCCCAAAAAGATTTTTCCTTATAAAAAATGCCATGTCTTTTTACAAAATGTAGTATTGAAAAAATATAAAATACTAAAATATTAATTACTATGATTTATACACGTCAATATCGGATCTGAGAAGGTCTCTAAAGTGAATATATAGTGATTTCGTAGATTTCTAGGTTCTCTAATTTACGCCAGCTGCCCACCTTACTAATATAATAGCCCAAAAAGAAAAAAAACCCTTCTTCACTCTTTTAAATATACCCCAAAAGGTTCAGAGACTCATTTTGAAGCTAAATTAGAAATCTATCCATGGGGCGTTCCACTTTCATTGTGGCTGTTTTTGTCATGCTTTTCTTCTCTGTTTCTCATGGTCATTTTTTACGACTCTAGTGCTTTTTTTTCTCTTCATTATTGGGCTCTTGTCATTTTAATTACTCATGACTTGTTTTGATTTGTGAATTGTGTAGGTGTAGGAACCAGCAGAAAAACGATCGGTTCTTTTTCCCATGGCGTTTCACACCAGGTCGGTTTCTTTTTCTTCTAATTTAAACTTGCATCTTTAGTCCCTGAAAAATTGACTATTTTTATTTTTTATCTTTGTAATATTTGAATACGCATGTTTCACGTTTAAGTAACTCAAATCTGCGCTTTTGAGTATTAACTATTATGTACTATGTAATTTAATTAATCATGTATTATGTTAAATTTGTACAATTATTTTCTAATAACAATCTAGATATGTATTACTTAGGTAAAGGGATAAAAAATGGCATATATTTTTTTGGTTTTCTAGTCGATGTCGGAACCCATAAGAGCCCCTACATTGCGCATTGCAAGGGCCATTTGGAGGTGACGTTAATGTTGAATTTGGACATGAATTTTCTCCCCTTTTTTTTGGCTTAAATTATAACTTATCTATGAGATTTTGTTCATTTTGATCCTTCAAATATAACCTATCTGAGCATTTTTAATCCCTTAGCTTTGCTAAAGTTGTTAACAGATCGAACCCGTTTAATAGTAACGATATTAAACCTATGTGAGTTGTAAAATATAAAAATACATTGGACAAAGTCATTCTCCCTTTTTAGAAGGCATATTCCTGATATTTGATAGCCACATTTCAAGGCTGATTTGTTGAGTTTTTGACCTTGAACTGCTTCCATGAGAAATCACTACATTTAAGGCAAGATCATGGCTATTCTTTGACACCAATTATGGTTGCTTTTTCTAAGGTTGTGTTATCGCACATTAAGGCCATTTTGTTACTGTCTTTAAAAATAATGATTATTGTTTTCAAGTGGAATATATTGTTGCCTTCTAAAGTATAAATAGCTACTACTATATTATTAATCCTAAGAAATAAAATGTGCATCAATCAAGAAAGAAATAGCAATTTGCATCGTTAGAACAGTTAGTTTTTAACATTATTATGTTAGGGAAACCACAGCTTATATTTTAGTTTCTGTTTGGGTCTAAAAGAAGAGCATTTATTTTTGTTTGGGCTTTGACATTACAGGAAAAACCAAGAGAAACTTATGAGCTGGACTATATCGATGCTGGGCCAAACTTCAATTCTCATGGTAGTGTCCCTGTTCCTTCTTCTCCCACACCAGAAACACCTCCTCAACATTGAACTCATTCTTCCTTTTATTTTGTCTAACTCTAAAAATATGTTTTTTTCTAATTGGGCTTTAAATATGTTATAGGCCTTTGTTTTTAATATGGTTCATTTTCAGTTAACTGTTTTGTTTCTTCTGTTCCCCTTTCTTTGTACACAAAAATAAATAATTGGTACTCCACTAAACTAATAGAATACCATGATGCAACTCTTAAGAATTATCAATTGTTAAATATAGTAAAAAAATTATTTTTGTTTTTGGCACCCATTTGGATTCGACTAATTTGAATTCGTTCCACCAAACATCAATTATTAAGGGTTGTATGATAAGATAGTCATATCACTTATCTTTTTTTTTTCAATATGGGTGTCGTTAAAGTGAACGGATGGAGTATTATCTTTATTTTAATTCAATTGGGAAGATGAAATTGTGTATTAGAACATCTTTTGCCGCCTAAGAGAATTTACAATGATTCTTTAATACATATGTGAAAGGATATTAAAATATAGCTGCAGAAATTGAATAAGCCAATGGAAAAGCAGAATATTACACAATGAAAATGTCAACACGGAAAAACAGATTTTAAATTTAATGTTGAAATTTTTCAACGTAGTAGTTGAACCACCAAACATTCAAGTTTGTTCTATGTTATGCTGTTCCAGTCTTCAATGAAAATATGCACTCTAATATTGTAAGTAATAAATAGGCATGAACTTTAAAGGTTGTCATAAAAGTATACAATAGGGATTTATAGCCTTCTTCTAACTTTCTCTACAATTTCGATTCTGAATGTCTAGGTAAAACGGAAAACTTCGCAAACAACCACTTTTTAGTTTTGTAATAAAAATAGAATTTTACAAATGAAATTTCGAAATATTGTATAATCACAAAACCGGAAAGTATAACTAGTGCATACTATTATTTGAAAAAAAGATCACATGTAAAGAGTAAATACCAAATTTCATCTTGTAAAGGTATGTTCGATATGAAAGGGAAATTTTAATAGAAAATGTCTTCTCGAAAAATGTTTTATAGGAAACTAAGTGAGTGGGGTTGATTTATTAATTAAAGGTAAATAATAGATCTACTGTTTGGCAGAAATTAGTACTCTCTTTTTGACTTGTTTAGGATAATAAGTAGTAATATAATAATGAGAAGTCATGGATTTCAATGTCATGGTGCTTATGGCGGCAAACTTGGCTATTCCCTCATAAGAAAAGATTTAATAAAGGCAAAAGGTTCATTAAAAAAATATAAGAAAATTAGGCTTGACGCGCTTTTTACTTTCAGAAAAGAATGGAAAATTTTGAAGGGGTACTATTGATCTTCATTCTTGTTTTTGAAAAGTAATAGTATATGACTTTTACAATATATATTTTTTCGTGCATTTCACGATTAACCAATTGGTCAAGTTTGGAAGTCCTTCATATATAAGTTAGATTGAATTGATGTATTAAATCGTTTCCACTTTGAAGTGTATATTAAGAAAACGATAGCATGGAAAATGCAATGAATTCCCATTAGTGCTTAGTGCTGGCTGCTAAGAACTTTCAGTCAACTTTTTACCAAAAAAAATAAATACTAGTTAATTAAACATAATTTTTCCATTCTCGTATAAAGAATTAAGTTTTTTACTTCCATCCGTTCACTTTTATTTGTTATAGAAATTTTTATTTTCGCTTATCCACTTTACTATATCGAGAGAAAGATAATTACTTTTTCTTATTTTATCATTCGTACGTATTAACTACTCATTTCAAATCATTTCTTAAGTCCATTAAAAATTATACACCAATTAATATGAGTATGTATTATGATAAAATATAAACTTCATTTATTATTGAGAGAAGTATTGAAAGTACCCATGAACTTTATGCAAATTATTAGTTTTCATCTCCGAACTATTGATAGTCTTAAGAACATCTTCTACTTGACTAACTAAACTTAGATATATTTCCAATATGCAATATGACATAGCAAGTAGTCTCAAACTCTTGTATGAGCATGTTACTCTTAATGAAAAATCGAGAAAAGTGTTGAAAACACCCTTAAACTTGATGAGACTTTAGGGGTATATTTCACTCATTTGTAAGATCTGGATGTATATTTAAGTTCAATAATAACATCGATGAAACAAACAATTCAGGTCGAATTTATGAATATTTTCAATATTTCTCTTTTTATTTCTCAAGTGGTCTACAAAATTCATTACGAACAAGTAAACACCAATGGAAGAAGTAACTAGTTAATAAAGAGTGAGTAATCGAGCTAAGTTCACGCCCACCAGAATTGAGCCAAAAGATAAATATGTTGGATTTTCATTCTATTTCGAGATTGGATCTTACCAATTCTTTTAGGGCTCGTTTGGTGTGAGAGATAAGAATAAATAATCTTGAAATAAAAAAATAGTTCTGAGATAAAATTTAAATATTTTGTTTGGTTGACATGTTTGGGATAACTTATCCCACCATTTATAGTATAGTGATGAGATAAATTATCTCATATACATGATGAAATAAGTTATCCGAGGATAACTGATCCCTATTTAGTTAATTTTGAAATAACTAGTTCCAATCAAGCTAACCCTTAGCGAATATATATATAATTATATAAGAAGAAGTTGTTTAATATTTATATTAACGAATATGCGACAAGAGTGTAATTTTCCAACAAATTCACACAAGGAATATAAAAAGGAAAAATTACGCGTATAAGCAAACATATACTAGTTAATTATTTAATATAGTTATAGTTTACCTTAATTACAATTCGCAGCTTACTTTTAGCTATAATTACACATCTCAGCTTTTTTGTTTTGTATAATTCACGCATTTGTATAATTCAGAATCTGTATAACTTTTGTATAATTCAGAATTTGTATAATATAATTTGTATAACTATTTGCACTTCTGATGTTTGTAATTGTATAAATTCGTTATTTCGAGTTTATACAAAAATAACTGAGTTATACAAATATACCCGTGAATTATACAAACCTGCAAATTATACAAATAAGGCAGCTTAAACTATAGTTATAACCCGTAAATATGCAAACTATAACCATAAAATATAATTAAGTTTATTATAATGACTATTTGTGAAAGTTGCCCATATAAAAATCTATAAGGAAAGTCCAAGGTATCTTCCTTGTTATAACGGTCAACTCAATAAGGTCTTTTTAATTTTTGGGTCAGTGAAAGAGGCTAATTTGGGGTACAAGCAATCAGAAACTGCCAGCAAAACAAATAAACAAAAACTAGAACAGGCCAGCCTGCCCCACCATATTTCCAACAAGAGGCAAATAAATGACTCTTCCCAACAAATTAGGAATTGAAGAAACTTCCTGTAACACTTCCATTCCAATTTTTTTAATGAATTTGGTCATCTTTTCTCACGAACTCCTCAATTGCACCTACTAAGCACTTTCCTCCATCTTCAAACTTTCAACTCTTATATATAAAATCCCTAATACCTTTCATAATTCTCATCAAAACCAAAACAAATAAGTAACTCTGTTTTCCTCTGCATGCAAGAATATCACCCGCCTTTTACTACTACAACAACAAAGAGACATTTCTCTTCTTCGCCATCGCAATCAAGAATTTTAATTTTAACTTACAAATCTTAATATGGCAGCTTCTAGTTATTTGAATCGCTTTCCATTCAAGAAATTCCCTGTAACTACTATTCCAGTTCCCCTGCTAATTCATGGCGCGGTGGGATTCTTCTTTCTGTATATAATCTTTGATTGTGCACGAAGACTTTTTACCTTTTTGTCCTTTGCTGAATCCCAAGTGTGTGAAAAGCACAAGACTCCCAAAAAACTGAAATCTATTAGCGAGAAATTAGTTGATGGAAGCTTAAACAGGGAAGAGGTGGAAATGGTTATGGCTAATTTAGGTATTTTTGCCAATCCTGAAGGTGTGAAGATTCAAGAGAGGTTGGATTCTAATGACATTTTTGAACTTTTCGGAGACGAATTAGAAGTTAAAGAGCAAGAAGTAAGAGAAGCTTTTGATGTATTTGATGAGAACAAAGATGGATTTATCAACGAAAGGGATTTGCAGAGAGTTCTGTGTGCTCTGGGATTAAAGGGAGTTGCAGAATTGGATAATTGCAAGAAAATGATCATGGCCTTCGATGAAAATGGAGATGGAAGAATCGATTTCCAGGAATTTGTCAAAATGTTGTAGTAATATTTTTCGTCAACAATGAAAAAATTGACATTTTGTAACATTCTTTAATTTGTTCGATTTACTCTTGCTTTCCATGATCATCATTTTTGCTCCATGTATATAATATTTTGGATTATAATCGTGTTATCATTTCATTGTCTAAAACATGCTCATAATATTCTTGAGAAGAACTATAGTGATGAAAGTAAGCAATAATAACATGGAAGAAGCTTGGACACAAAATAAAACAGGGAAGAAACAACCATAATCGGATCCTAAATTGATTGTCTATTTATGTGATTTTTAAATTTTAATTTTCGAATTCAAGAAACTAATATTTAAAATCAATCCATTTAAGTTCGGATTGGAGTGGTTTTATTAACTGGACGCTTCAGATTGATCCATATAGTTATTTCAAATTTTTTATTTTGAATCTATAAGATGAGTTTCTTTTTTCCTCAAAAAAAAAAAGTAAATCTAAGTTTTCTTTTCTCAAGTTTCATTAATAATTTCTCATTCTCACCACAATCCTCTAAATAAAATATTGAGTTAAGAAATGAAAGTATTATCAAGAAAATCATGAATTTGTAAAAATCTCGCATTGTCCAAAATTTCCTCGTCACTCCTTCCACATTTTATCGTGTATCTCAAACTTATAACCATCAGCGATAATGTCGTCAATTAATAATGTTACCAGGAAATATATTTGTGCTTCGCACGGTGCATTAATTAGAAAAGAATTTTTAAAATATAATTTTTTTCAAACAAATATGATAAAACTCTTTATGTTTATGCATAAAAAAACAATTAGAAATATTTATGAAATCCTTATTATATAATTTTGTTATAAAAATTGGAGTTAGATGAACATTATTTTTTTTATTATTATATCTTCTTTAAAAAATGAAAATATATAAAAAAGATTTTCATTTTTAAATACGAATTTGTGTATGTGATTCTTAGTAGTAGTTTTTTTGTTTTGTTAAAGTAGTAGGTTTGTTGCTTTCATTAGATAGTACATAATATTTGTTTTCCAAAAATTTCTTTCAATAAGAATAAAACAATAAAAAGAAAAGAAACTAAATATATAAAGGAAAAAAAGATATATAAGTAGAAACATTTCAGTTAAAAGGTATACCTACTATATATTCTTTTGATTATAATTTATAAGATTAAAAACTTGAAACAATATGCTTCTTTTATTTAAATATAAGTATTTATAACCTTTTTTCTTAGTTATTATCGTTATGGCTAAAATTAAGTCAACTAACAATGTCTTTCTCTAAGCTTATTTATTATTGAGCCGTGATAAACTCTATTTTTTAAAACGGTGAATTTTTCCTTATTTATTTTGGAGTTGTAATTAGAACTTTATTTTTTAATATACTTTCTTCCTTTTAAAATAATTAGTATAACTTTTCGAGAGTCAATTTGCTTATTCTTCAAAGTTAAATAATATTAAATTAATTTGATATTTTAAAATTAAAGTTTAGATATTCAAGAACTGTATAAAAACTCATGTATTATTTATCAATAATATATAAAAAAAATTGATCGAAAATCTTCTCACTTGACTTTTAAAAAAGAAACGATATTAAAACAGAGAAAAATATTCAAAAAAGTGACAAATTAAATAAATAGGAAGATGATATGATCTCGTTATAAATTTAGCCAAGATATAATGAATTAATGGATGAAATCTTCATGTATGCATACAAATTCAAATATTTTCTCAAATTAGTTCCAAAACTTTGCATATCACCTATTTCACAATTAGTGAAGTTCAAAGCTTAGATTTTTTAAAATTTGTTTGTCAATTACAAAGTTCACTAATTTTTTTAAAAGTAAATATTCTAACATTAAAGAAATATTTGTTAATATAGCCCATATCATATAAAAAAACACTATCACTTTATGTATAGATTACAGAGTAAAAAGGAAAAAAAAATTATCTAACTTTGTAAAAAAATTAAAATATGAAATATTTATCACTGTAAAAGTTAAAAATATATTGATGAAGATCACATCATGAAATTTTTAGCCTTAAGTTGTTGAGCAAGAAAATTTCTTAGACAAAAATAATATATCTTTTCTCTAATTGCTTTCAAAATTTTCTTGCCTCTTTCCTCTTGACTTTTCTTAAAATCACATTTTAAAAATTCTCATACTATTTCAACATTTACATGAATTGGAACATTTTAATTAATTCAATTCTTAGAAGAAAATTTTTGGACATTCTAAGAGTAATTTGTAAAAATATGCATTTCTCAATGAAACGAATTTCTATTAAATGAAGAATGAAAAATTAGATCATTTCAGTGGTGAAAATTTTAAAATAAATAAAATAATGACAATTCACAAGGAGACAATAATTAGTTGGAAGACATATATATTAACAAATAATTGACGCATACACTAAATAAAAAATGGATCAAATTTTTCTAGACATACATTCTTTCTTCATTAGGAATCAAATAATTAATCCAAATTTATTGAGATAATTTTTCTTGGCTTGTACTTGGGAAACTCAAACACTAGTGGTGAGGCCGATCAACTTTAAAATCTCTTTTTTTTCCACATGTGTGTCTCCCGAGGTGAGGACCTAGTCATCCATCAATCTTCGCTTTTTTGCTTCAAAAGGAGCCAAAATAACCTCTTTTTCGATCATGTTCATTCAAAAAAAAAAATACGCACATAAAATTCATAATAAGCTCAAAACACTAAAAAAAATTATGCAACAATACAATCATGCATGAAATACAAAGTAATAACGTAATGTAAATATATACTTTCAGCTGAATATCACTCCACAATTTTGACATCTATAGTTAGAGGTAATCTAAAAAAAATAAAATCACCGAGAATAGGAAAGTTATTAATGGGATAAAGAATAATTATGTACTTTTTAAGCCTTAAGGAATAACCTCTCGTCTCTCAAAGCAATAATAAATAGAAGGAATTTAATTAGTTGTAGGGAGAATGTGCTTAGGAAAATATTGAGGCTTAACAGAGTTTAAATAGCTAGTAGAAATTAAATATAATTATGAATGTTGTAATTATTTTAAAAAAATGGATTGTCATAAATAATGCTAACGTTCGTGCTACTGGTAATTTGATTTTAAATAAATAGTTAAATCCATTTATTTTGTAATATATTACCTTTGTCCAATCATAGTTGTCCACTATTGACTTTCACACACTCTTCAAGAAACAATAAATAATAGGGGTAATATTACTATTTTATCCTTTGACTTTATTAAATTTAATGTTTTGAGAAATATGTTAGATGATTTAATAGTAAGGGTAAAATAAACACAAAATAAATTATCTCTTAATTTTTTAAACTGGACAAATATTATTAGACAACTATTTTTAGACGGAGAAGAGAGTAATAACAAATTATGCCATTTGTATGGAGTTAATGAATCAATGTCTTAATTCCAATACTATTTAACAATGATTTAATAAGAGAAATTACTTAACTGTACATTAGGAAGACAACGTTATTTTAAATAAATGCTAATAATAAGAAAATAGAATATATTTTTTACAGAAATTTTTTAATAAGAATTTTTTTTTTCTAATTTAGAAGAAAATAGATAAATAATAATATTGGCCAGCACGTGCTTATTTTCAATACATAATTATAGTTGAACATAATAAATTGTATTAAATTAATTAAAGGAAATAGTGACATTCTTTCAACTTTTAACATCATTTGTACATGTTAACTGTTTTTATTCTATTTCGAAAAGGTTCGTTTCAGTTGCATTTTGTTACCATATTTTAGGAAAAAGATGCACAATAATATCAATGATACTAATAAGTTTTTTTTTGAATAAACAAAAATAATAATTTTATTAAAGTTTCCATCATAAATTTAGGATAATTGATAAAATGTTAAAGATAGTAGGTCAAAAGTGAGAACTCTATATAGCCCTTTTTCAATTTTTTTAAGAGGTGATATATTTTGTTATGCCATCACTAGATTCATCATTGGAAATGTTTTGTTGATATATATTATATTATTATATAAACATATAAAATATTATATAAATAAATAGTTAAATTAAAATGGATTATTTAATTAAGAATTTAAAAGTGTTAAATGTATGAAATCTTATACATATTAGTTAACTTTGTTGGTTGTTGTCTCACTAAAAAGATTTTTGGTAAAGTTCAATTTCAATATACTTGATTAAAAGAGTCGGTTGAGTTCCACATCGGTAGGCTAAGCATAATTTGGTTTTCTTATATAGTTTTGGATAATCCATTTTTTATGGGTTAAATTTTAGTATTTACTTAGATTTAAGATCTATATCTTTATCAGAGTCCTATAAGAATATTATTACTACCTCTTTTTTCTTTTAATGTAAGTTTGTGATCCCACTACATTTTTCAATAGTGAACATCAATGAATTCATCCAACTTCCCTTTGTACTGATGTCTATATTTTGTTTTAGGAATAAAGTGAAAAAATAATTTCTAGTAGGTGGAGTTTTAGCTCGTTATTATGATAGAGTAAGTTCAATAGTGCCCAATTCCATCTACTTAGATAAGTTAGAGGACCATCCATAATTATTAATGTGTTTCTTCCGTCTCAACTTCCTCTTCCTTTCTCACCCTCATCCGAAAAGGAAAAAGGAAGGGATGTTGAGAATCTATATATCCGACATCAACTTGTTTGAGATTGACATATTATTATAACAAAACTCTCGTTACTTAGAAGAAGACATTGCACCTAGTACAGCTTGGAGTTTCCTTTTATTATTATAGTAACATTTTCTTACAAACAAATAGCTAGAGACAATTGGTACATACATACTCAGCATAATTAGTGCTTAGCTCTTTTACATTTTAAAAAAAAAAAGTAGATATTTTTCTTCTATGCACACAATATTGTAATGCTATTTATACTATTAAATTGAGCAGTAAAAGCTCACAACTGCCGCCCCCTAAACGTTAATAACCACCCAAAAAATAGTAGGCCGAATCAATTCTTTTTACTTCCACAATTGAATGACCAATTTTACAAATGGACAAAAAGTGCCAAACTGCGCTTTTCCCAAATATTTTGGTGAGTAAAACCCTCAAATTAAGGCAAAACTCTTAGAATAATATTTAAAATTAAATATTTTAGTAAGTAGTATACTTGAAAATTCTGATTTTTTTTTTCCGCAAAATATTTGCGTTCTAACGGAATTGTCCTCCAGAAAATGTCTGACCAAAAGACCAAGAAGTAGGAGCTGCATTGTATGAAACAACAGTGCGACCATCGCCTGTAGTGACCTTAAAGGACAGGCTTTGGCCGTTAAGGTAAGCGTTATTCTGCCAATTTTGGCCCCAATTTCTTGACATTGGTTGCCATTGAGTTCTTGAACCCTTGATGTATACTGAGTGTACATCTCCTGCACCTCCAACATTTGTTACAAGAACCAAGTTGAAGTAAGAGTGACCATTGATTGTAAATCTAATTCCACCACTTCTTCTGCAGGGTACTCTGTAAAACATTAACATATATATCCAAGAAAATTTAGTTATAATTGTTACCACATGTACCATAAACAACTACACCTTTCGGTTTATGGGAAAATGGTAAAACATACTCTTGCTCAATTTCAATTTATGTATCTTAGTTGGACTCAGTACACAATTTAAACAAGTAAAACTTTTGAATCTTGTGCCGTTGAACTAAATACTATGTGTATAATGTATCAAAATGTCCTTTGAATCATGCAATTTTGAATATGTTATGTAAAAACATTACTAAATATAAAAACACGACATTCTTTTTCAAACAGATTAAAAAGAACATGTCAGCCACATAAATTATTACGGGAGGCATATCTTAATTTTATCCTTTGATGTATTTTGAGGACATTCATACCCTTCCGGTTAGTAAATTGTTGTTATTGATCTTAACTGAGTTCCAATTTGAAGTATCACAAAGAGTAGTTTTACCTTACTACGAATAACTCTAAAATATAAAGAAAAGAGTAAATTTGGAGGAATAAATTACCTTCTGTAGGCAACAGGAACGATGCCAGCTCTATATTGAGCAATGCGCAAGAAGATAGGCTGAGAGAGATCAAAATGAGGGCGTGGAGGGTCACACCACCCTCCCGGTGGACAGAAATTTGTGGCTGTCACAGTAATTATGCCCGGCAGGCAGTACTGCCCCGCATTCACACACATTAGCTGAAAACACGCTCCACAGCTCAACCCGTTGTTGAACAGAGCAGTGCTCAACGCAGCAGTGTTCGTTCCGTATCCAGTGCTGTATAAATTTCCGTAACCACAAGCACCACCTATCAAAATCCACACACAATTTCGTAATTTTTGACCCTTTATAGAATTAAGTGTTTGTACATGACTAAACGTTAATTAAATTATCGTACCCATAGTTCCAGAAGCATCTCCTCCACCGTAAAAAGTGGCATGAGCATTGATCCAACCACCATAGCCATGGGCTGATTGAAACATGAGGGAAATTCCCATTAAAAGGAGACCTAAAAGAGCCATTTTTAAACCTGCAGGGGAGGGAGGGAATTAAAGTTTAGCGCTAATGAAATTAGTGTAGTAGAAAAATAAACCAATTAAGAAGAAGGAAAATAACTCACAATAAAAGTTTCTCTGTGTTTGCTTGATTGAGTAACGAGGGTATAGTTAGGAAATGAAGATACTCTGCAATCGTGGAGAATAAATAGAGGAACTAAAAGGGTGGTTTGGGCGTTAAAATAAAAGGTCCAATATTAAATTAAGCTGACCAACTGATAAAGTTTCTTTAACTGTTGCTTGGGACCATCCTCTCTCTACATATAATTTTTAGCATATTCACATAAAAATATTGTTTTCATCATAATTTATTTTGGTAGAATTAACGGAATTGCCTTGAGTTCGTTTCGTTGGAAAAGTTACTATGACATAATTTGAATTTTTAGAGTCAAATAAAAAATTCTTTGAACGCTATTTTATTTGTATGACCTCTAAATACTGTAATTTTCAATTTTTTGTTACTTTTAATACTTTTTATGTAGTTTCTAAACATGTAAGTTATTTTTAAAAAAACTTAAAAATTATATGAAGTTTGACTCTTGATTTTCTAACTGTGTCAACTAAATTAAGACAGAGGGAGTAATAAAAATGTAGAGGTTTTGTTTTCTCTGGGAAGAAGCCGCGTGGTGTTGAAGCAGTCCTATTCTGGAATTCCATTGCAAAATTGAATCCAGTATGTGTAGGTAGGGTCGATAGTAGAGTAGTACAATTCATGTGATTGGTGAAATTATGTATGGCTAATTTAATTGTACCCTCTATACATTATGATTTTATTTTAATGAAAATGGAAAACAACTGGGAACCATCAAATGTTATCCACTTCATCAGATTCGTTAATCTTGTCTCAACATTTGTATCCAAAACGTTCTTCCTGTACGTTACGTTTCAGTGTCATCACATTCTTGCACTCAACGGTGTAGCTTAACGATCAATAATACAGGTAAAAATCATAGTAATATATAAGAGTTTAAATTTTAATAATGATACAACATTATATATTCATTTGCTTAAGTTTGGGTAGACTAAATATTTGATATTAATTATGCCTGATGAAATAGTTGCAAGTAAATACGAACACTATTGTTATTTGAAAAAAAGAAACATGTTACGTATTATAATGTTAGGAGCTTGATTTGTCGATTTCATTGTAAAAAAATAAAATATGATTCTATTATTATCAAGAAGAAGCAGAAAAAATAGAAAAAAGAACCACGTCTTGAATTTGTTGATAACAAGAATATTCTTCATCTCTTTTTGATTGAATTTCACATGATATATATCTATATTTGTTTGGTATAATTAATGTATCAAGATACACACGTAACTGCAATCCTTCCACTAATGCCAGAATCGGATACTATCAATATCTCCTCAAGGTTGAAGTCTGAAGGCAATTAAAATATTCAAAAATAGATCCAGAGATATATAATTTATCATTTATATCTATTTTACCTTGATTAATAAGTACTATTATAAATTTCCAATAAATTTTCAAATGGCAATAGAGTACAAGATTACACTTTACAAAATACTCGTAATTCTAAGTGGAAATTCATGTACACAGTCTGTAAGTTATTGGAGTTACTTTTTTTTTTCTTTTTTCCGCCCAGTGTCTGAAGCTTATTACTAATATTATGTCTGTGAGGTGGTTGGGTTAAGTAAATATTGTTGACCAAGAAATTATCTTTTTTTTGAAAAAAAAGAAGTTAAAAATTCAGAGATTTAGAGGTCTTATCTTATCCATCATTTTCCCAGAAAGTGTTGCACTGATTACGGATTTTTCAGTAAATAAAATTAAAAGATTTCCTCCAGACAATCAAATATCATAAAGTTTCAAGACAAATGAGAAACCTAAGATAATGTAGGCTTCTTCTGTTTATATTTTTTCAATTTTGATGTAATAAAAGTGACTCCACACATCTTATCAAAGTCTATAACAGCCCAAAAAGCATTTTGACGTTGAGGTTTCCTACTAATTTAATTTCCATGTACACATTGGTAACCAGCTCAGACCATGTGTTGACTAAATAACATCACTGCTTTAAATATTGTTAGTGAAATTAAACTACTCCATGTTTATCTAGTCATTTAGTCTTTGTAAATTTAGTGTGATTATACAAAATTATGCCACATTATCCGCAACAAATTGCACCAAGACCTAGTCCACAAAGCACCCATGTGTGGTATTTTCAATTTTTCATGTTTGGTAGGCCAAAAATATTTTTAAAAACACTTTCTCTAAGAATAAGAAAAATTGACTTTCCTTATAAAAGTAGTGAAAATAATTAGTTGAATAAGTGATATTCCAAGTTAATTATTGTCTCTTCCCCATTTCCATCCAACACCTCTCTGACCCGACCCCCTGACCATCCCACCCCGCCACCCTTGAACCCCAACTCCTCACACCATCGCATCCTCATATTCATGTTTTGCTAGATTACATATAAATTACTTTGAATAATATTTTTTTTTTGTTTACATTTCAAACACTAGAAATAAATAAGAACATCACTTGTTTTCCAAGAAAATATTTTCCGAAAAACATTTTCCTTCCTACCAAACACACATCTTAACTATTTTATGTAGATTTCTTAATACAAATACAAGATCTCATTGATTCATGGAAACCCTCAACTTACACTCGAGCTCTACCTCTGACTACGGTCTACGAAGGAGAGACATATTTAAAGTGAATTTTGTAGGTTCAACTGAACAAGTTATTATATACATATTCAAAAAGTTCAAAAATTATATAATAAACATAATTAGATCACATGAATGAATTTACCGACACTAAATCTTGAATTCGCTTCGAAAGCAAAGTGATGCAATTTTCACCATATTGAACTAGACAAACGTACCCTGTCACACGTTTTGTTGTTTTGTTTGCTATTATCTTTTTATTTGTTCTGTTCTGGAAATCTTCGATGTTAACAGTTGATGAAGCTGTTACTACTTACTACTACTAGGAAACACTAATTTGGAATTTTAAGAGTCTACAAAGTCCAAAATCTGGCATTTCGTAAAAGATTAGTATAACTTTCTATTTTGTCACACGAGAGCCCAATTAGTTATTTGTTGATGAACCAATTTTACTTTAAACATGCATGTTAATCAAAATAAGTAGTAGATCAACAAAACATAATGCTTAAATCCTAATCATAATTAAGAGTATTAGTGGATTAGTTCAAACAAAAATTAATGGCACATGATTGTGCCCCTTTTGATGTGCACACTGGGGTTTCAAAAGAAAGTGACATAGTCATTCATCACATGATCATTCACCACTAACCCTTAATTTCTATAATAACAATAATGACAATAGAAGTAGCAATAGTCAAGAAATTAGGGATAATTTCATCCGTCACAACCAGAGGGGTCTAATGTATAATGGTGAGTTTTATTTGAACTCAATACTTTACATGAAAATTTATTAAAATTACAATAAATAGATATAAATGTATAACTTTAAAAATTAGCATAATATAAAAATGTGTTTTTTAACTTGGTCTCGGTTGACATCTATGTCTTCCAACTGTGGGTGTACACAAGTAGACACTTAAATTTGTATAAAGTTGAATAAATAAACACACACGAATCAGTTATCTCTTATCATGTAAGATGAGTATATCTCACACAAATAGTCATGTAGGATACATGTATCGACTTGTTCAATTCCATATAAATATACGTGTCTACTTGTGCACATCATACTTTTAAGAGAATAAATGCCAGGTGAGACGACCAAGTTAAATGGTGCGTGTTTATGATATGATCTAAATAGCATATTGGATTTATGTTAAGTCATAAAATTTAAATCATGAATCTGATCGAGCTCACAACTGTTTTGTTCACTAAAATTAAAAATAGAAACATGATTTTAGGAAGTTAGAGTGTCATATCACACTCTTCTTTACTTCAAGTAGCTCTTAATTCACTACCATACTTGAGAACTTCACTGTATATTGTTTGAATTATGATCCCCTTTATTCTGTAAAGGAACACGTACTAACTACGTGTTCTTTACTATTTGTGAGTTCTAGTAAATAATTTCGTAAAATAATAATTAGTTCATACCTCTGTATTATTTATCTCAACTCCAAACAACACAAAGTTTACACACCTAGGTAATCTAAGGAATTATAAACTCTAATTCTTAGCTAAGAAATTATAAACTCTAATTCCTAGCTACCCAAAACAAAAAATCCCAGGTTTAAGTCTTATGCCGTCCGTCAAGTATCTCAAACTTGTTTGACGAATCGTACACACACACTTGATTGTAATCAAAACTCTTAACTACAATCTTACAACTTTTTTCTCACAAACTCGCAACACTCCCCAAGTAAATCTCAAAACTCTCTCAAACTCGTGATCGTGTTTTGATCTTCTCTCTATGTAAGTGCTCAAACTTCTTCAAAGAAGTTATTGCCCTATTTATAGATTAAACCTCCTCAAAGTCTTGCTCAACTCGAACTTGACTTTGCTGCATCCTCAACTCTTTGTTCAACTCGAACTTGTCTTCAGTTTTCTTTCTTGACTTCACTTTGATTTATTTTCTTTTTGAACTCTTTATTTACGCCCCTTATTTCCTTCTTTGATCATGCCTCCTACTTCTCTTAGGATTTATACCTATGTTTACACTTTGATTTATTATGCGCTCCCTTTTTCTTGTAGGACTCCGTTATAAAAAGGAAACTTTATATACTGGTTGCTTGTCGAAAAAGTAATTCCTCCACTACTTTATAACTTTTAATTCGCGTGGTTGACGTTCTCCTTATCCCAGTCGGATTTGGTCTAAAAGAAACATGTTGCGCAACCGATTCCTTTCATTTGTTCCTCTATTTGTCAATTATCAAAATCTTTCTCGATCTAACATATATGTTTGGCGATATTTTTTAAGGCTCCACAATTTAGAGTTGTAGTCCATTATCTATTACAACTATTAAATGATGCCATTTAATATCACGCTGAATTCCAACCCCTTTTTACCATTTATGCTCAATTCTCTAACTCTACGCTTGAACCATGTTAAAAATATAGCAATACTATATATTAATCATATCAACCACCGGGTAAGAATATATAGTATTAATTAATCATGATTGAGTGATAATAATCGACTATTAAACACATGTCATGCATTTATTGGTGCAGTAGAAATACCAGATTCAGATAAGGTTTTACCCTCTAATCAATTTAGTTTTTTGATGAGATGGTTAGATGTCTTAACTTTAAAAAAGAAAGTGTAGGATTTTGTTATGAATTTTATAGCTAATCCATTGCTTGATCTCTCATAGTTAACATTATTTTTTGATAATTTGATCGGTAAATATAATTTTAATTGATATTTGGCATGTGTTTTATATGTATTTGAAGATGAAAACCGAAAGAGAAAATTGTCGGCTGATAAAGCGATAGTGTAAGAATGAAAAAATAGGGAGAAAGATAAGAGGGGCCATAAATACTGAATGTGGTTAAGGTACCAACCAGCAACGACATGTATAAGTACTAAGTAGTTGCAGAGTTATATCAACAAGTTGTACGTACTAGCAAAAATAAAATTAATTAATTGTTGAAACAAAAGGGTGTGGTGGTCCATATTCGATCACTAGTATTAAAATTGATAGACAGCTGCCTAAACAGACACTCCCCCACATAGTTTACATACGCACATGAGGAGTTAATGAGTCTTATATGACAACTGATCCAATGGTTGAAAAAAATCTAAATATAGATTCACTTGTCCAACACAAACTAAAGATGTTAGCAGACATGACTACGATAGTAACATAAACACATGATTTCTATGAGACCTACATATATCATACACGAATTTAACCATGGGTCAATTTCAATTTCATGTGTTGTTAGTTTATGTAAGTCATTTGATGAAAAAGTTTTTTTTTTCTTTTTTCTGTGTGTGTTTGTGTTTCTAAAATAAAATCGGTATGAGTTGGTTGTGAGTCGTATGTTTTATGGGTAGATTTTCCAAATGAAGATTGTAAAATACTAGTAAACAAAATGGAGAAGCAAAATAAGACGTGAAAATTTAGAATTTGTTCTTTTTTGGGTAGCACAAGTTCATCTCTCATGTGCCACTTGGGGGAGATGTCCACTTCAGATGTAATATGTCCTGTTTGACATGATGTATCACGGGATATCATTTCGTTTTTAATTCTTTTTTCACTTTTAAATATAGATAATAAATAAAATAAAATATTTGGCATAAATGTTCATTTATTTACTTTTTCATGTGTTGGCTCGATTACAAAAAATATGCGGACAATGCTGCATGAAGAAAACAAACGACTCACTTTTCCATTTTCTTTCCGTTATCAATTTCATGGATTCTTCTATAATATGAGTCGACATGTCTACTTGTCCTTATTATATATGTTAAGTAGAAATCAAACGATCAAATAACACATTAAAACAAATAATTTGGAGAGTGTTGTGATAATATTGAAAAATCCTTTGAGGGCAAATCAGGTGGCAGCTGTTATCCGCATAAATTCATCATTTTTGTTTCATGTAACTCCGCATAACTTGGCCAGCTTAATAGCATAATAAGAATAACAATGCTAATGTCAATAAGAAAAACCATTGTTACTAAACAACTCATTATACAGATGAATCCTTTCCACTCTCAGATCAAACATTAGTTCAATTCATCAAGAAGGCCAAAAACTAAAATTTAGGAGTAAGTTCAAGAAAGAAGAGAATGTGAAGGTATACAGCTGACATCACAAACCCACGCCGACAGTGAACAAGTACCCCTAAGCCAGCGTAAATTAATAACAGCTTCGATGTTCCCAACAGAGCCTATTAACCATGATAAGGTGCATGCCCAGGAGGAGGAACACCTCCAGGCGGCATGGTTGATGGCTGAAAAGGCTGACTTACACTAAAAGGTCGACTACCAGTAGCAATGTGATTGGTCTGCTGTGACGATCCAGGAGGGTGTACTGCAGTTGCATAAGCAGGAGCTGGTGGAGCATATGAATGACCAGGATATCCAGTAGGAGCCGATGGAAAGGTTGATCCTCCACCCTGCAAATTTGGATTCCATGCAGGTGGTGCTTGGCCAGGAACAGTACCAGTAGTGGCATAGCCAGCTGATGACTGTACTGGACCAGACTGAGGATTATGCCAAACAGGTGGTGTGGCATGGACTGCAGATGCTTGTTGCATCGCAAGCAAACTTGATTCTGGAACTGTGTAGTCTCTACTTTTGTCACTGTATGCCTGCTTTGACACAATTGAATAATTAATTCAAGCTAAGAGGTTTAATCAAAAAGATGCAGGAAGGAACAAGTGTCAAGAAGCATACTTTCAGTAATAGAATCTTAAAATATGGTGTCGACTCTTTATTTATTTAGACATCATTTTTCCCTTCGAAACCAACTCAAAAGCACATATCTATACCTGTACATTCAGATCAGTATGACGAGAGTATGATAGATGAAGCTTACAATAGCCACCATCATATATGCAGTGTCCCTCTAAAGCGTCCTTTGCAGCAGCTGCAATTGTTACATCTGCAGTAAAACTGATCCATCAACACCTTATGTTCCAATAGGTTCAACGTCATTGAAAAGAATGACATGGAAAAAAAGGAAAAAAGATAGTGGAATGTGCACTTGGAGATGATAAACAGGATGATATGTTTACAAACCCATCTGTTAATGCCTAGTGTAAGATAGCAGAATGTGCACTACTCTTTTTTCTAACTATATAACAGTAGTATTTGGTTCAGCTTTCGCGCACCTCAACTATTTCTATAGGTCGATCCAAGATTTACACTTACTAGGTTCAACCTTGCATTGAACTCATAGTACTATTAAAGTTATGGGTTCAGGTTTGAAATATGTTAGTATTTTAGTAGATTTTTTACATATATATTCATACTGTGTCGAAAATCCCGGGTTCTGATTATTTAAGCAGGTACCTATTACCTCCCAAAAATACAATTATTGAGTAATTTTGTCCACCAAGGCTTAGGCAGAACTCAGAAGAGAATAAATTATCTACTGAAGCATTTTCTTTTTGTCGATATCATAATTTGAACTTTGGCCCCCGATAGTTTTCACCCACATTGACTGTTGTGCCACACCCTTGGGTGCATGGATCAAATTATCCATTAGAAGACCGAAACGACGATGCATGAATTTCCTTGGAAAATACTTGACATTTATAGAGACCATTTATTGGAGTTCTGGCTAATTTTTAAGGCTTTAGAGTATCCTGACATCCAAAATCATATTCAGTATAAGTTGGCCGTTGTGCATTCTGCAGGAAACCTGATCTACTTAAACATGAGGTGATTGAAAATACGGGTATTCACATAAATGATTCTAATGCAAAATAGATCATGTACATCCATGCAGGATGATGAAGGTTTGGCAGTGTATTTGTATATGGGAATGCTAATAGAACCATTCTCTGAAGCTAGCCAGTTGTTCAAGTATAACTCCTTACTGCCCTCACGCATATTTCTCAAGACCAAACCAATGGCCACAACCGTCAAAGAGGATTTGATAGCATCCATGGTGGCATACTTCCATTAAAGATTGACGACCTTCAATGAAAATCAAGATGTTTATTGTGGAAGAAGAGCACAAGAATTGCAAAGAAGAATGGGCTCGGTGCTACCCATGATCCAAGTCCAAGCCCAAGACGAGGAAGATTAGGGCACATATGAGCCCCAAAAATTAAAACCAAGCCCACATAGGGCTGAAAATTCTGCCCAAAAGTGAGCTTAAATCCTCATCCAAAATGGATGGAGAAGTCACGTCCAAATGTTTAAAAGTTCAGCAACTTTTTCCTTATTTTGTTAGGGAAGAAGTTCGGCATTATTTTACGTGCTTTCCTAGTTCAAAAGTTTTCTAGTTAGGTTTTAGTATTTTATTATTTTCATAAAAGTAGAATTTAGATCTCATATTACTTTGAATAGTTTTCCCCTATATAAAGGAGTAGATTTTGATATTTTTGAGAATATTATTTGAGAGATGTTTCTTCTTTACACATTTGTGTGTGGTGAGGTGACTATGAATTTATATTACAACCTTACCGGAAACATTTTTTTGGATGTAAGATTAATACTTAACTTGATATCTTTGGAAGTAAAGTAAAGTAGGTAATTAGTTTTATATTAATTATTTATCTTTAATTTCTTCGAAATCGAGATCTAGATAACTTTGTTATCTAAGTTCTTGAATTGACTATATTTATATCAGAACTAACATTAATCAGCTAATTTTTGAATACTAAGATCAATTAGGGGTGATTTGGAAGGTTGTATTAGAGAATCTAATACATGTAAAATGTATTAATCATGATATTATTTAATCCTATGGTTTGTAGGATTTTTACCCTATTCAGTATTACAAGGTATACAACTAATACACAGCAAACCATAGTATTAGCAATACATGGCCTATTAACACAGCGATAGGCATACCTTATAAAAAAAATACATCGATAGGCATGGGTTAAGACAGTCCCAGGGTCCTTACTTCTTAGCACTTCATTTTGCACATCTTTATCCTTCATATTTTTATTTCCACATTATTTTCTTGTTTTCTTTCAAGTAACTCAAATTGGGGTGAGGAAAGCGTAAAAGAAGAGATGAAGAAAATAAAGAAGCCACCATAAACTTTAAAGCCTAGACCAAGTATACACGGGTAGTTTATTAAACTACCAAAGAACAGCACCCACAATCCATACATACCAGGATACTGAATTAATGCCTGGGTTTGACCATTCTTCTCAAATATAGCGATCTTCTGAACAGTACCAAATGCAGAGAAAACCTGTTTCCGGGCAGAATATAACAATAGCAGAGTATAAATGAATGACTACACAATTACCATAATGGGCATCAATGAAATAACAAGGGAGAAAATACCGTGTTAAGGACATCGACGGTAACAGCATACTGCATATTTTCTAAAGAGGCAAAAAGAACATTACTCTCGGGTTCCTTTTTCTTTCCATCTGGACCTACAACAGGCTGAATACAGACCTTGTGAGGACTTTTCCGATACAAGGATGACAACAAATAAAATGAGGAAAGGAACATACCTGAAGAACCCCCTCCATTGCAGTAGGATTTACTGGGAGATAAGGGTTTGTGTAGTCCCTATACAATAAAAGAAGGAACTAAATGTGAATCAAACTGATGTAAGCTTCTATGAATATCAGATCGACTAAATTATATAACCCTGAAATACATATTTCCCCAAAAAGTTGAATTATAGACACATTAAATATCTTGAAGGCAATGATAAGTGCAAAAACACTGCTATTAAACAAAGATCACCGTTATGGAATCACCACAGCAACTATACCACAAAATAACTACAAAAATAATATCCTACCCCATCCCACCCCCTAAAAGCTCAGTTAATATGACTACTAAGATGAAAAACTCAAAATCAATCAATCAACTATGCATCAATTCCAAATTAGCTGGTGAATCATCTATATTCAATCAGCTCTATTGGACTGGTTTCACTCCAACACTAAATAATTCTCCCTCCATGCCTTCTTATATGATGATGCTTGACTTGTAAAGAAAATACAGATGTTAATTTGAATTATATATAATATTAGTGATAGTGAACTAAACTATTATAGTGGTTGAAAAGTTAAGACTTATAGACATAATATCATATCAAAGTTTAAAATTTGAATAGTTTATGATACTAATTATTGAAAGGTGGGAGAGTTATATAAAAAGGAATATCATCAAACATTTAAGCCATCAAAGAATGGAATAAATGTCATATAAAATGGACGAATAGATTACAATTTACAGAAATTAGGAGTTCACTAAAACTATATTCTCTAAACTCTCACTCTTATCCCTATATCAACCTAATAGTTTTCCCCATCAGTTTTCCTACATACCTTCCAATGCACCGGTAAGTAGATGTGACACTACAGTGATAACTAGGGTTTGATACTGGAAGAGTCACCGGGAACACACATAAACGTCACAGAGGTTCTTAACCAAAGGCAAATATACTCATCTAACTTATATCCCGTGTTTTTTGTTTTCTAACTAGATCCCCACGATAAGTGATGCCAGATACAAATAAAAGTCAACATTCATCCATTCATACTTCTTTACCAAGGGCAAATATACTCATCTAACGTATTTGAAATGAATACACAGTAGGTGATCCCTACAACAATAGACAAGCATTCTCCAAACCATGAACTCGGTATAAAAACAAGGATCTTCACATGGTCATCTAAAATGAGAAATGAGAAGAATGTTGTTAATCACTGTTATGAGATCAAGAAAATTACTACGAGGCCATGACAAACACATCTGTGTTTTAGCTGCCGAGCTTCACTAAACCCTAGATGACAAGAAGCATAAAAAATTAGAAAACATCTCAACTGTAAATCAAAAGCAGATAATGATAAAATTAGCAAAGAAAAATGCAAGCAAGTATAGCAATAACAATAAGAATATAAAGAAACAAAGTCAGAGATACAAAAAGCTGTCTAGGTAAATCTGTGCTACCTGCTTCGATGAGATTGAAACTTGATATTAAGATCCGTGTGTGCTGAATATGAGATGCGCAAGTGACAATGATTAACATGTTCTGGAAGCAGGTACCTGTGATAAAAAATAAAGTTAGGATTATACCCCAAAAATCTATATGTATAATAAAGCGAGGTATTAAGTAGGTGATGTGGCACCTCGCCTATTGGTTTTTATCTTTTTTGTCAATTTTTTGACTTCTCTTATTTTACCCTCAAAATATTTGTTGAAAAATAAAATTCACTCTATCAATAAATCTATAATTGTGTACAGACATTTAACAACATTAACTCTTACAGTTACTTTGTTGTTTTAAATTATTCTACCTAGTTAAAGGTTTATTAACTTTTTTTAAAAAAAATGAAACAATTCTTTACTAGAATTCCCATTATTGCTTAAAGGCCATCTTTCTATATATAGGAAGATAGCAGGTAAGCATGGTACCCACTTTTGATTTACCCAAAATAACCTTAAAGTACTCCTACCAGCTAAAAAAAAGGGACTTCTTGGCCTTTTTAACTAAATTCCTAAAGTTGGGATGTTTCTTTTTATAGGATATGGATTCATTATTTCCCTTTTTTATCATTCCACTTATTATTATTATTTTATGGCCGTGGTGTCCAAGCCAGCTTTCGCACACCTCGACTAATTCCACATGATATCACCTCCTACTAGCAACAGGTTTCATTACCTCTGTCCACCAAGGCTACCACCAAGGTTAGGACAGATGGAAAGAATCGCCTAGTGTTTTTGTCACTACTGGGATTCGAATCTGAGACCTCATGGCTCTCAACCACTACATTGACCAATAGGCCACACCTTTGGCAGCACATTCTTATCACACATGACACCGAATGTGAGCCTATGTTTCATCTAATCTACTCTACTCTAATATGATGTGTAACCTCATCATCAGTCACCCATTTCCTAGGATTATAGACACAAGGTACTCGAGCAAAACAAAAATAATATCAACTTTTTGAAAATATAAGTGTCAATAATTCATATTGAAAGATAAATACAAGCAATGCCTTAGAAGAAGAAAAGGCAAAAACATTCTAGGGTTACATCCTCCAGATTCTTAACTTGATATTTGTTCTCTTTTCTGTTATTCTTCTATTTTATGTAACGTTAAGTCACGTTCACATATACTGTTAAACTGAGTTATTTTCATATATTTAATCTAAAATGCTCTCCGCATATGCTTTCTGTCATAAAATTTTATGACCGCGCTTTGCGCGGGCAAGTACACTAGTTGATCAAACGTAAAGTGGGAAGCAAGTTGAATAAATCCAAGGTATGTTCAAACAATGGACTAGCCATACTTTGGTATACTTCTCCCATCCAATGCCTCTCTAGCAGCAGATGCTGTCCCAACATCACTAAATTGAATCAATGCCTGTCAAGATGTAACAGAAACTCATTAGCACTCTGCCAAAATTAAGAAAAAGCCAAAACTCATTGGTCCACAGACATACATACCTGAAAACCTGCAGCCTTCTCAAAAGTAGCGATCTTTTGAACAAAACCAAAGGCTGAAAATACCTGAAATGGGTTTTGGCCCGTTAAAAGCAAATCAGACAGAGAATGGTAATAAAGGACTATCAACGTGTACTATGTTTCCCAAAACACATTGAAGAAGAAACACAAAGGAACTAGATTGTGAGTGCAGAGTAACACCTGTATATGCAAGCCATAGAAAGGTTTATGACCGACATGATTACATATCCAGAATGTCTCCAACAAAAGATCTTAAATAATGACCATCTGTGATTCAATCAACTTTAGTTAACACTGCCGTCATCTAATGTTGTTATATGCGATGAAAGTGAAATAATAAGTAAGATTGAGTTCTTCTAAAATCTGAACCATAGCCAGGGTTTCGGGCTACAGAAAGCAGTAAAGGATCCAAGAAACTAAAAGAATGTCCCAAGAACAATATGCTATGCTAGAGAAAATGTATTTTAAAACAAGAAAAGATAAGAGAAAATACATTTTAAAAACAAAGCAACATAAGAATATTCTTCATAGAAGTCCACTAGTTGCGTTTTTTTCCTTTTTTTTGGGGACTTGTATTAAAATGCTAAATTCTTAGGGAATCGTGCTGTGTTCAAAATGTTATTAAGGATTATTGGATGAATACTTAACTCTTCATAAGGCACGACTTCTGAACAGTCCATAAGGCCTGAATTAGCTTACTTGGAAATATTTCCTCTATAAAGAGGAGAGAAAGCAACAAGACACTTACCAAATGAATGACATCGATACTGACATCACCAGCTTCAACACCCTCGATAGTCACCAGCAAAACATTTCCTGGAACATCTCCGGGACTCTTATTATTGACAATTTCATTCCTGTTAGAATACTGAATGTACACCGTCTTGCCACGAACTTGAGCAGGCTCTGAAGATGAAGCATAATATGAAACCATGTTGATTGCCTGATTAAGGTCAGCCTGCAGTTGACAAATATGCACATTAGAGGGTAATAATAAATGTCATGTTAACGCACTCACAAGGGAAAGACGTATATACAAAAGAATTGCTTTAGAATGAAACCCACGAATGTAACTTACCTATTGCAACAGTTAATTATTCTACAATTATAATTTATAAATTCATTATGGAAGCTCCTAATATTCTAATTTACAAATTTATTATGACAGCTCCAAACTATTCCAGAGCCAGTTTGAGCACACCTCAACTAATTTACTGGCTGGGGCAGGGCATTCTACAAGTACAAACTCCGAGGAACTTGCCTGGCTATAGGATTGTCTACTCACACACAATGTTTTGGGGTTTGAACTGATATATCCTAACTTCAAGAACCCAGCCATTTCCTAAACATTCAAAATGAGTTACCCATGGAGCACAGCTGCCATGAACGAACAATAAGAACTGAGAGAGCTTGAACAGTGGATACAATTAATAATTGAACTCTAGCTACACACATTTAGCGGCAATAAAGAAATCTAAAAACGGATGTCCATCGTTGTCCCTCTTAAGACAATCAATCGTGATAATCAAATGAAAAACAACTTACAAATTCGACAAACGCTTGGTTGCGATTGGCCCCGACGTTGCACTTTGTATTGACAATTTTACCAAAGGGCTTGCAAAGCTCTACTAGCTCTTCATCGCTGCAATCCCATGGAAGATTCCGGAGGTGAAGAACTTTCGACGGTGTCTGTGTGTACCGGAACTGCTGTTGCCCGGATGTTGACATCGGCCGATTAGGGTTACAATTCCCACCGTCGGGCTATTTTTTAACGGACTCTGAGAACTGCTTCTTTTCTTTGGGACTCCAACAAAAATTACCTGTTGTCACGTGTATGTAGATTGATTTTTGCAATCCCTTCAACTTAAAAGGATAATTAACCATAAATCTTTTCTCCAAAAATATCCGTCAATTTCCTTTTCTTTTCTTTTTTGTAATTTATGAATCTTTAAATTAATTTCATAAGAACATATTTTTTTACTCCTATCGTACACTTTATTATTCAAACAAAAATATTCTCCTGCCTATATATTTAGACAAATTTGTGAAATGAACAAATAATATTTTGGAGTTCATATTTTTCTCAATTACATTAGTAATGACTAAATAACACGATGTAAGAAAAGAAATGAGCTTTTTTTAATTTTATGCCATCTTATCGTAGTTATTTTTAAAAAATAATTAATGCTCAATAATTTAAAAATAAATAAATAAATATATATATATATATATAAAGAACTTATCGAATAATCTAAGTATTTGAATTTACTTTTAAAGAAATATAAATTTTAATTCTTAAATAATAGAACTGCTTAAATTATTAAATTGCTTATTGAAAATCATTTTTAATATATTTCAATTATATGCAATGACCAAACATATTTTTTTAGTGTCGATGAATAATTTAAAAAGTTTATTGTCATGTTCAAATAATTTAAATCCAAAAATCAAGGTTATTGGATTAAATTATCTATACTTCAACCTTTAGCTCCAAAATAATTATCACAGTCTATTATTTTTATTAGTCATATTTAAATTTTGCTCGTTTTAAAAATTTAAAAAAAAATAAAAATTAATTGTGATTTTATATCATCACTTTTCATCTCATCATAGTAGTTTTGCTATATATGTATTTTATTATATAGTAGAAGTAGTTACAAGCACACAACTCTTCATTAACATGAGATGCTTGAGTTTTGTGTGTATTTTTTTTTAAAAAAATCATTTTATTTGTTGTATTTTTTTTTATTATGTTATATATTTAAAAGTTGCGTTAAAAATAATATAAATTATAATAATTAATAACATAAAATATCTATTATATATTTAAAAATGATGTAAAAAATATTCTTCCTATAAATTTCTTCTTTTAGCATCTCTTTAATTTTAATTTCCTACTTGACATGTTTAAGATCACAAAATTAATGCATATTCTTAAATTTTGTGTTAATTAAAAATAAATCAAATAAATAAAAATGAGGGATACTTATTAATATTAAAACAAGTGTGATCATGACAGAAATTTATTTATTTATTTAAAAAAAAAAATTAGAAATGGTTTGAACCAATTATATTTTAGTGGACAATTAAAAGGGATGGTTACAAAACTAGTAATCTTGTATATGAATTAGCTTGACTTGACAAAAGTTAAAGAAAAAATATATATTTTGAAACTTGATATATAAAATAGGTGATAAATATATGTGTAAACATAAATTCATTAAGATAAAACAAGTATTTTAAAACTAAATTATTAGTACTAGGGATGTGTTTGGTATGAAGGAAAATGTTTTCCTAGAAAACAAGTTGATTTTTTACTTATTTTCTCATGTGTGGTTGGTGAGTAGAAAATATTTTTCGGAAAAGATTTTTAGTGTTTGATTTATGAATGAAGAATATTTTTGAGAAATATATTTTATTTTTACTAGAGTAGAAAATAATTTTTGAAATTGAAAATATTTTTTAAAAACAAACTTAAATTTTTTTCGGAGGGGGTGGGGTGGGTGGGGTAGGTGGGCTGGGTAGGAGTGAAAAAAATGAAATTTTGAAATTGAAAATATTTTTGAAAAACAAAGTTAAAATTATTTTTTGGGGGTGGTAGGGGTGGATGGGGGATGGGTAGGAGGTGGGTGGAGGGGAGGGGGTCAAGGGTAGGGTGAAAAAATGAAATTTTGAAGTTGAAAATATTTTTTAAAAACAAACTTAATTTTTTTTTGGGGGTAGGGGTGGCGAGTAGGGGTGGGTGGGTTGGGGGGAGGGGGGGTCGAGTGTAGGGGTGAAAAAATAAAATTTTAAAGTTGAAAATATTTTTTGGGCTGATGGAGGAGGGAGGGCGAGGGTAGTGGGTGGGGGGGTAAGAAAATAACAAATTGAAATTAGAAATATCTTTTAAAAATAATTTTTAATATTTTTTTGGGAGTGGGTGGGGTAAAAATATTGAATTTAAAAATAAGCTTTAATTTAATTTTTATTTTTTTGAGGGGGGCTGGGGTGGTGGTTGGGGAACTGGTTTGAGGTTAGGGACAAAATGAATTGATTTTTTCAACAAAAAAATAATTGTAATTTGAAGTTGGAAGAAAGTTTTGAAAAATGTTTTCCTTAAGTTTTGAAAGGAAGTCATTTTCCTTAAATTTGAGGAAAATGAGTTGATTTGAAAAACATTTTCCAAAATATTTAATCCAACCAAACATGAGAAAATTGAAAAATATTTTCCGAAAAATATTTTCCTTTATACCAAACACACCCTAAATATAAAAAAATATTTTTTGGAACCGATTAAAAATAATAGTTTGGTTTCTACCGAAGCGGAAAATAATTCGTTTCTAGAAAGAAACGAGTACTAATTTGGTTTCAAGAAGTGAAACCGGAAAATAACGGCGATTTCCAGCCGGAGCGATGGAGCGTGATCTGTCAAAACTCAAAACCCTTGCCTATTAATCAACAACTGCAGCAAAATACGTGCTGTGTTTGACGGATTGGAATCGACAACTTGTGCAGATACATTAGCATTAACCCGCAGGTAATTGAATCCATAGTATTCATATTTTGAATTTACAATTATACAGATACGTGCATTGAGAATTGACATTCACGCATCTTTAACATTCATAGTATTGAATTTCAGATCTGTCGGATCCGTATGATTCCTTAAGATAGTTGAATTTTGCAAATTCTTATGCTATAAATTTATAGTGCATTTAATTGCAATAGACAATAATATCATATAGATTCAATTTGTGTCCGTGTGGACCTGAATTCCAATTTCAGGTCTGCGAGGATTTGTTATCCGTGCATGCATGTTTCTTTGTTCATGGAATTCATGGAATTTAGTGATTCATGTATCGTCAGGATTATAACAGGAAATCCTGCTAATCTGGAATTGATAGCTCGAGGTTGCTATTGTTAGCACTCACATGCTACATGTTTAGCATGTGAGTGATATCAATGTAATTGCAAGATTGTTGAATAGATATGTCTTCAGTTTCCGTCTCTGGCAATAAATTGTTGAAGATCAGATGTTGTATAATTCTTTAGGGGCAACTTTGTAAACATAATCTTTTAACTTTGTTGCAATCTTTGTATGATAAGCAGAGTATTTCCTGATGGCTGGTCAACGAAATAGCTATGGGAAACGCTCCCATTCACAGTTTGATTATGCTGACAATGGGAGAAATAAAAGGAGAAATACTGGCTCTGATAAGGACTCTTTCTCTATCGGTCCTGACGACACAGTTTATCGGTACTTATGCGCTGGAAAGAAGATTGGAAGTATTATCGGCAGGGGAGGTGAGATTGTTAAGCAATTAAGGGTGGACACTAAATCTAAAATCAGGATTGGTGAGTCTGTGCCTGACTGTGAGGAACGTGTTGTCACTATCTACAGCGCAAGTGAGGAAACAAACAACTTTGATGGCTCTGAAAATTGTATTTGTCCTTCCCAGGATGCACTTTTTAAAGTCCATGAGAAAATTGTTAGCGAGACAATTGATGAGGATTCTGAGAATTCCCCCCAGGTTACCATTAGGCTTCTAGTACCTTCAGATCAGATTGGATGTGTTATTGGGAAAGGGGGTCAGATAGTACAGAACATTCGTAGTGAAAGTGGTGCTCAGATTCGTATATTGAAAGATAACCATTTGCCTGCATGTGCATTGAGCTCGGATGAACTTTTGCAGGTAACTTGAGGATCATATCCTTTTTTATTTTCCCTTTCTCTGTCTGTATCACAGTGTTGTTCTCCTAGTTTGGTACTTCTTTACCATTAAATTTCATTATGCTATTTCATTTAATTGTCTTGCTAAGTAAATTTGATCAATTGCTGCTCTGCTGGTTCATTTACGAAGTTGTCGCTCCTCTTTTTTTCCCCTTAATGGTAATTAGTAAAATGAAGTTACACAATTTCTTAATCAGCTATTCATTTACTGTTCTTTTTGGTGGTCCCTTGTCTGATTTGTTATGTAAATAATTATGCAAATTGTACTCTACTTCTTGAAAAGAAATTCTTATGGCTCAAGCGGCATTATCTATAAACATTTGGACCGCGTTACCGATAATTGTTGTGTGTTCACACTTCACGCTATGGTTTCAATTGCAATCTTACTTGCATATAGGGCGGTTGAAACTTGAATTTTTTTTGTCACGTCTGACTTCAGTACTCTGTGATTTAATTGGGTTTCAGATATCTGGTGAAGCCACTGTAGTGAAGAAGGCTCTTTATGAAATAGCAACGCGTCTTCATAAGAATCCATCCCGTTCTCAGCACTTGCTTGCTTCTGCTGCACCAAATATCTACTCTTCGAGTTCACTTGTAGGTCATACTGCTGGTGCTCCAATTGTAGGCATAGCCTCATTGATGGGGTCTTATAGGGGATACAAAGGAGAAAGTGGGGACTTATCAAGGTCTTTTTACTCTGTTCCAAGGAATGAGTCATCTTCAAAGGAATTTTCTATCTGTTTGCTGTGTCCTACAGCAAATATTGGTGGTGTTATTGGTAAAGGTGGTGTCATAATCAATCAAATTAGACAAGAATCTGGTGCAGCAATCAAAGTAGATAGTTCTGCTGCTGAAGGTGATGATTGTGTGATTTCAATTTCTGCGAAAGAGGTATTTTCTGTTTCTTCTGATGTTTAGCATTGGAGTATACAGGTTGAGGGTGTTTGTCCAAGATAAAGATTTATTTTCATGCTTGTTTTTTTCAGTTTTTTGAGGACACATATTCTCCTACTGTTGAAGCAGCATTGCGCTTGCAACCAAGGTGCAGTGAGAAAGTTCATAGAGATTCTGGTCTTACACCATTAACCACGAGATTGCTGGTCCCAACATCTCGAATAGGCTGTCTTATTGGAAAAGGAGGCACCATAATCAATGAAATGAGGAAAATTACGAAAGCTAATATCCGTATACTCTCCAAAGAAGGCCTCCCGAAGGTTGCTGCTGAAGATGATGAGATGGTGCAGGTAAGCATACTGATAGGAGTTGTAAAGCTTAAATGCACCAAAATTTATCTCCTACTCTCTCTTTGAAAGAAAAAAGGTTGCTGGTTTCTTCCTGTACTCAGCTTTTGGAGTACGAGTATGACATAGGAATGTGGGTTCTTGAATTTTGGATATAGACATATTGAGGAGCCATATATATCTGTTTTCTTTAGATCAATATTAATTGAATTAAGGTGTCTTCGATTAAGTTTTTAGGAAGGGTCTGGTGTGAATGTAACCTGTGCTCCACAGGCTGCATCATTCAATTATTCTTTCATAGTTATTTTGTTTTTGTGTTCTTCTGCCGTACTCTATTTGCGAAAGCAACCTCCCAGGAAGGAGAAAAGAAACAGGGAAAGATCAATCAAACAATACGAAAAGATGGAGTTGCCTATTTAAGACTCTTAGGATAGTTTTTGTTTTTCGTCTTAGGTCTTATTAGCATTTCCTTATGCTTCTTATCTATGCAGGAGTATCCTGTTAAATTCTCTGGTTACTTGTGATATGCTTGTTATTTGCTCAACTGACCTCATCTATATGCTTCCAAACATATCAGATCTCAGGAGAACTTGATGTTGTAACTTCACATTTGAGGGCAAACCTTTTTGAAAGAGAGGGTGCTGCATCTGCCTTTGTGCCAGTTCTTCCCTACCTCCCCATGACTACAGGTTCAGATACCTTGAAACATGAAATTAGGGACTCTAGAAGACATGGACATTCTTACTCAGCTGGGTATGGTGGTACGACTGATCTTCCACGTGCTGATGGTTATGGAAGTTACAGTGGTATCCAGCTAACATAGGGTTTCATTGCTTGAGGAGCAGAATTTATGAAGATTTTGTGGGAATTCATTAACTTCCTTTGCTATGTATATTTTCTCGAATATATGTGCATCCTTTGTTGTTAATTTCTAATTCCATCAGCAGAGTAGCAGCATAGGATATGGAGCTTATGAAGGATATTCCCTTGGGTGTTCTGGTGGTTCTAGGTAAGTTGTTCTGGGCTTTCCACCTTGTCCTGAATTTGGTTGTTTTGTCTTGGTGTGATTGTACCAGCCACCTGCCAGTTCTCTTAAATATGCAACTAGGCCTCAATCCCAAGCAAGTTGGGGTTGGCTATAGGAATCCTCGTTGTCCATGTCGCTCTATTTAAGTTCATTGCAGTCCAATATTATATAAAATAAAATAAAAATAAAACGTTTTTAAAGAAAAACCAGCATGAACTGTTCGGTTAAACTTTTGTTTGCTTTTAATTCTGTTTTTAGCTGCTAACTGTTTTGATCACGTGTTTGTATCTTGAATGTTCATGTCTGACCTTCAGACATTAATTAGCACTTGTGGTTTTGCCATTCTCCAGCTGCTGCACATGAGTTTTTGTGTAGCTTATCTAATTATAGTTGCTCCAAATTTAGAAAACGAGAGTTACAATTTCTTGTTCTTATTATTCACATGTTAAGCAACTGCTGCCAGGTCATCAGGGCAAGACCCTGCTTCCCGGAGAAAAAGTTATGGTTACTAGAGTGTGTAACTGGACTGCAGGTAGCTCGTGGATCCCCTCTTTGCATGCATTGCTTCTTTCATTTGATTAGCCAAAATTTCGTACCTAGCTCAGCTTGTACTAAAGTATTAAAGTTCACATTTTGGTTGATGACCTAGCATCTCTCCTGATATTGAAACTAATGCTGTTGTTTTCCTTTTGCTTCCTTCCCTCCCAACAAAACAGCTGAGATATATGAAGCCTGAAGCCAGCCTATTGCCTCCCTTGCGCCTAAACCAGTAGACCAGATAAATAAGGATTTGGAAACTTTGGCCTACCTTGATGCTTTTCCTTAGGAGGACCATAACTGAAGATTTTACCTAGTATTGAAATTTGCCATGTCCTGACACCATTCACTTACAAGCTCAAATCTTGTGGTCCCAAGAACCTGTGTAGCCAGCACAGCACGCCTTTATCCTTCTTTATCCTTCTTCCCTTTGTGTGGTTGTATTACAAATGAATAAACACTTAAATATCAGCCTGTCTTGGTATACCTTTTTTCAGTTCAATTTTAATTTGGATGAATTATTGTGGGATTTGCTTATTTAATCAAGTTAGATGTTACACCTGTTGTCCTCGTGCAGTTCTGTCTAGTTTTGCTGGTTCCTTAGAATGGGCAATTTAATTTGTATCCCGGTATTGGTACATAAGTCATTGTACCGTATCTTTAATTTTTTAAATTTTATTTCAGCTTCTCTTGTTTGCTTATGATAGCCCTGAATGTTTGCTCAAGATGTGATCATATTACATAGGTTGTGAGTTCCGATCTTAATAGCCTTTATTCCCATCCCGCGTAAGAACATATATTCTATTATAATTTGCTTGCCTGATCAATTCATTGTTCAAAGCATCTTCCGAACTTTTCGATGATTGTTTTGAAGAGGATGTCATGGATACCCAACAGGCATGCAGCTTGAGTTAAAGGTCTGTTTGCATTTTTCTGTAGACATATATTTTGAATTTAATTGAATAATGCATAATATATATACCAGTAAGTGTAAATTATCTGATCTGATTTGCATTGCCAGTCACTGTGGACCTGACAGTCTCTAGAGAGGAATAAGTTACCGTACGTAAGCAGTAAATCTGGCGGTAAGTTTTTAGTATGCTTACAATCATGTGCTTATCCTTACTATTTACTAGTTTGTGTGCAAGCTAAGATATAATTTCCTTAATCATCAGGTATAAGTGATTTTGCTCATATATGCACACTATAGGTCTCTCGCTTTCTCTACATTTATTTGACAAGAATGTTTTTTTCAATTTCAAAAAGCATGTGCTTTCATTCCCCCTTTTTTTGAGGGGTTGTTTTATTTCAGATGTGAATGTTACAATGCCAATTACCTGTTCTTGTTAATAGTTCAAAACTGTGCCAATTTAGATCTAAATTTCAGCTTGCACTTCTTTCTTTTCATCTTGCCTACTATTCTAAAATGAGGTTGGTAGTTTTCTTCTGATGCATTTGCCATTGCAACCTTTTTGGGAAATAATGTTCAATTTAATGAATCATGTGAAGAACAATAATTGTTATAAGGTTAGGGAATAGTTTTTGACAAACGCAATCAATGGTGTAGAAGAATCCGAAGCTGAGCTGAGAACTTGCTCCGCAAGTATATAGGAGATGGTTCTATCCTATAACCAGGTAAGCCAAGTAAATTGTTTTTTTTCGTGGGTATGTATACTGTGAACCATGGATATTGCGATTGACTTAACCATTTTTTTCTCTCAGGTCTGGAGGCAGTGGGATCTGTAAATTAAATAGGCAGCTGGTGGATACATTGGTGACAGCTCTTATGGTTCTTTTTGTCAAAAGATGTGTACAATTGCTTAGATTACATTCCCTAATTTATTAATGCAATCATCTGGTCGTTCATATGGAACTAAGAGGAAGTTTTTGTCGTCCTTGGTGACCAAACAATTGCATGCCAAGTTGTCTGGTAAATAAACATGGATATTTAGTGTGGTATATCCACGTCTTTATGTTAAACTAGTCTGGTGGAAGTGCAACAAAATTGCATCAATTTAAAGGGTTACATATCTAAAATAACTTGAACATGGCGTGGCATAATTAGCTCCAAACGCCTGTCCATACTTAATTGACACAGATATAATTCGTATGATGTGATGACAATATAAATAATTTTAAATGAGTTGGAGGGAAAAAAAAGATTATGTACTTGTTTGCTATGACTAAGATGTAAGGGTGGCAATTAGACATCAGACTGCAAAAGCTGAATCAATGAAATTCATGGCCAGCTTGGTAAGATATGGAGCAGTAAATTTGTGTACCTAACTCCACGCCGAAAGGTACAAGTAGGGGAGCGTGATCCGCAGACTGCGTTTATTGCCTTGTATAACATCTTTTGGACAAGTGTTGGTACAACATTTTTTTGGGAAGGTGCTTTTGGACACACTGTCTCTTTATATCAAGTTATGGGGACTGATAGGGACAGTGGCTAGTCACATCCAAATCCTAAGAGCCCCTCCAAACTAACTTTCCCTTTTTCCCCTTTTCTCCATTGGGCATTACATAGAAATTGACTGATCATTTATAATGTATTGCTAGATTTCCTTTCCCATACAAGAATTCATTATTTATCTACAACTCCTAGAGGCAGTATACTTTGCTTCAAACCTCATTTGTTTCATGCACTGTCAAAGTTACTTCTTTATTCCATTCCATCCAATGAGATGAAATAGGAAACCGCTAATTCTATTTGCAACAGGGAATGCTGGATTTGATCTCCTTATATGTTTTATTCATGTTAAAGTCTTGCATGAGGGAATAAGATTATTGAATTGCAGCCAAGGATGACTTGCCGGCAAGCTCGATCAATTCTGCTTCATGTCTGGCAAGTCATTTTTGGCTACATATCTGCCTCATTTTCTCATGCCAGAATTCATATGAAATAGCTATTGTTGTGGATGTCAAATCACAAATTGTGGACAACACTATATGAGACAACGGGTAGACTATATATATATATATATCCTTTGCTAACATTTTTTATTTGCGAAACATGTCTCTAGTTTTGGATGATATTGAACCTCCTAATTAATGTGAGGGAATATGGGTTAACTGCTAAGAGTTTGTTCGACAGAAACATGTGCTAGCGGATGCTGCTAGGTTTTGTAACAACCTATCTCCATCCAACATCAATTTGACGAAGAATGTGTAAATAGTTTTCTCAATAATGGCAAGTGTACTGTGTAAAAATCTATTGCTTATATAGGTTTAAATGTACTGTTTAAAGTTTGAACAAGAATTCTTGGTTTCTCAACTGGACACAATCATGGTAACATATACATCACAATAACTAGTGGAAAAAGGAGAGGAAGTATTGAACACAATTTAGACGAATCATCTGATGATGAGTTACTTTGTGTTTTAACAGTAAAGCATGTGTGATTGGTATCTGGAACTAGCTAGGTAGGTCATGGACCATGAAACGTTTGTTGACTAATAAATGTGATGTAAGATAAAATACCAAAAACAAGTTATCCTTTTTCAACAAGTTTGGTAACAATCAGAGTCGAATCTTAAATTTGAAGTTGTAGGTTCCTTTTTCAAATTGGCACCTCCTGAGTTATACAAGATATATAAATTGGCCCATTCTCCCAAAGTTTCATTTTAGCATCTCACTTTCATTTCCACGAGTGTTGTTTGGTTAAGATTTGATGGGACAAAAATAATTGAAGGTGAATTCGAAGTTGTGTGAAAATATAATCATTGTTTTGTGAATGAAATTTTTTAAAACTTTGAATTAATTTGATATTATTTCAAGTCTGAAACTGAAATAATAGATCAATTTTCAAAATATTATTTCAAATCTTTGAGCCAAAATCTATCTATGAATTATATCGCAATCTAGCAATAATCTTTACTGATCTACCGTGAAAAGGACCACATAACTAAAATAACATTCGTAAATATCACAATCAAAGTGCAAGTAACAAATTGTGCTCTGTAAAATGAATGATTTATTACAGACCCCAAAGTAAAAAAGAAGATGTTCATAAACATAAAGATCTAAAGGGAGATGAAACCTTCACGGACGAGAAGACCAAACATGAGAGTTACAAGACCAGTTGTTATGCTCTGTGTTGGAGTCATCCATGTTTGCGAATACGCTCCAAGCGTAAAAGTTGCCCCAACTATTCCGATCAAGAATGCGATCATGTTCTGATTCATGATTTTTGTTTTCTGATCTAATTCTTTGCAATTGCTGAAACAATTAGTGAGATATTATCGTTGAATAAAAAGAGACAACTAGTAACCATCCAACTCTCTCAAGGGACAAAGTCAACTCCACCTTGGGGACACCAATACGCTTTTGTTTATTACTTAATTCATCCGTTTATTTTTACTTGTTCGGATATTGATTTACTAAACTAATTATTTTATCAATGAAACTTTGAAATTCTAATTTGATTATTACTGTTTTATGTAGTTATATTGAGGGTATAAAGGAAAAAAATATGATAAAATTCTCATGATGTAGGAGTCAAGTAAATATGAAACGGAGAGAGTACTATATTTGTCATTTCACTTATAACACAATTTCTTATATTTTCTTTTGATATTTGATAATATGAGTTAGGTACGCAAATGTGCAGAATTTCTACGCGTTTACTTTTTTATATATATTCTATTAAGCTGTCTAATCACGTTTGTTGATAAAATGACCTAATATCGCATGGAAATCAATTAACTTGTATACACTCAGTATGTTACCAAATCATCTAAACGTTAATTGTGAGGAAAAAAAATGCAGAATCATATATAAGGCCCAATAGACTGGCCTCGGTGCTCAAACTGGGCTTTATTTCGAACTCGCTATCCATTAAAGAAGGTATAACTTACATAAATTTCATAGTGTAAGGACCTAACTTTCACATATAGCCCCTCAAAAATAGTCTAATTACTCTTCATAACTATAGTTTGATAATTACAATTTGTAGCTACATGTTATAGGGAGGAGAGAAGCGAGCGAGAGAGGGCAAAGAGTGGGAGAGAGGTGAATTGTATATGTATATCGGTTGAATAATTGTATATTATACATATGTATTTGTATATATGGCAAGCGAGATTGAGAGAGGGAGGAGAGAGGCGAGCGAGAGAGGACAGAGAGTGGGAGAGAGGTGAATTGTATATGTATATCCGTTAGATAATTGTATATTATACATATGTATTTGTATATTCTGGCGAATTATACATATACAAAAGTGGCTAATTATACAAACTCGAAGTCAGCCCACGCAATTAATGTATAATGTTAGTTGCGAGTGGTAATTATAGCAAACTATAGCTATGATGAGTAATTAAATAGTATAAGTTCGCTTAACCGCGTAATTTTCCCATTACATTTTATCCCTACTCTTTTTCAATTTACAAAAATCCCTCAAAATCATTGTTATCCGGATACATAGCAAACAAGTCGGATACATTAAATATGATACATTAAAACAAATTCAGTTACACTTTTAAAGGAAAGAGAATATTAAAACAAATTCAGTCTTTTAAAAGAAAGAGAATATAAAATCGAATATGAGTTCCCCAAATCATGCTAATCTAGTTGATTTCAATCTCTCCCTAATCTTAACAGATTCAATCAAATCAAAATTCAAATTTTCTTCTCTCAATTCTCTTCCAAATCTGCCCAGCTTTAATTCAAAATTCAAATTTTCTTCTATCAATTCTATTCCAAATCCGTCTAGGTTCAAACCATTCAAATTTTCTTTTTTCAATTCTCACCCAAATCGTAATAGATTGAAAAAAGTCGAAAATAATAGTTGATACATAATGAATACATCTGGAAAACAAGGTGAGTTACAAACGATACATAAGTGATGGATTTTCAAATTTCTTCTCCCAATTCGTCGAAGATTCTTTCAATTTTGTTAACAATATATTGCTGCATCTTTCAGGTTTTCTCTATAATAATTGTCATTCACCGTGTCATCACTCAAAAAGGATCTATATATCCTATGTCCTAATCAAAGCCGAAGACAGAATCAAAGTTGATTATATTGAAACTTCCTCTGTTTTCTCCTAAAAAAGAAATGACAAATATTACTTGCCCTGTTAATCACACCATAGCCTCTATTCCTTTTTCAATGGAAAAAAGAACCAGGAAAACCAAACACCATTAATCTTCCAATTAACAAATCAAAATTCTTAGAGCCACCACTAAGACTTTACTCAATAAACACACAATAACCCACCACTGTTCTTGATGAACCTTATTATAATAATAACATTATTTCATCTTCTTTGTTTCGATTCTTGAAAAAAAATCAATAAAACACCAAAAACAGAGCAATTTAAAGGGAAATTTGTGGCAGTGGAATGTTAAACGTAATAATGTATTGAACAAAAATTTCAAGACTCTGAATGTCAATGTATCTGCTATGCATTAATACAACAGACAAAAGGATGAGATATACATAGCTTTGATGGATCATCTATCCCTTTTATAATGTTGTGTGATCGTTTTTTGAATTGTGTTTTCGAGATGGATAGATTTATCAATATATTACTATTTATGTATCTTGTTTAAATTGATAAGTGTTGTATTTCTACTAGATACATTACATAATAAATTATTGCTCATAAGATGTTAGGTTTGAGATCGATACATTATTGTTTGGTAATTGTTATGTATCAGATGTATTTGGTATAAATTCGATATGACGTATCATGCCTAAGAAATTAGTGCATGATACATTATTATTTATGTAACTTATTTTGCTTGAGAGCAGAATTCATATGTATCATAAATTTGTAGATGAAAAGGCCGATACATGATAAATGATACATTTGGTAGAATTTTTGTATCAAGTATCAATACTAATTAAGATTATGTATCAAAACTAATATTTGAACACGATACATTGTGCATGATAAAATTGTAATGTATCATAATGTTGAAACGAATGCAATATATATTAGTTTAAGAAACAAAATCAACTAGATACATTAAAAATCTGAACCTATATTTATAAGAAAAGATGAGCAACCAAAAGATCAAAGAAAAAGTCAACAATCTAATCAACGGAAAGAAACGAAGATGTATCCTTCTCGAACTAATTGAGTAAGCCCAATACTGAAAGATCGAACCATGCCAAATGAACCCCAAGATGAACTCTCTACATTAGCAACGATTATCACCCATTTTCTAGTAAAGAGATCGGGAGTAACAAATTTAATAATTTTTAAGGTGAAAAAACTAAAAAGAATTTTAAAAAAATGAAAATTGAAGTGATGGAAAGAAATTTACCTCTTGAATAACTTGAAATCATTAATTGGAAAGAGAAAAAATTTGAAATTCAAAAATGGATTAATGTAAGTAACTGTGGAGATATTTGTGGCATGAAAAAAGAAAAGAAAATCATGGGTATGAGATTTCAAATTAATGTATCCGAAAAAGGGAATGATGGGAGAAAAAGAAGGAATTTTTGATATTTTTTTAAATGATAGGAAAAATAAGAAAATATGATAATAAATTGTGTATAGTTAGGTAATTTTTCTTGGAAAAATTAGCAATTAAATCATAATATCTAATATAATTAGTCAAAATAACAATACTTTAAAATATTTGTTTAAAATGGCAGAATGACAATATTTTTATAAAATAATATGTATTCAGATTTTAATATTTAAAATTAATTTTATTTATGGAAAGAGTCCTATATTGGACTAAATTAAATACCAACAACCGTTTAAAGAAAAAAAAATTAAACCAATACACATTAACCTTTTTTCAACTCCATTCACGTTTCTTTCCCACTTTTCACGTTTCTTCCTCACCTTTCACGTTTCAAGTTTATCTTTCTTCAAGGTGCTAAATTGGTGTTCATCAAGAAATCTTCTTTATTGTTAAACGAAATCTATTTATTAATTCAAGCAGATTTCTCGATTGGCAAGGTAATTTTCATTATTCATTTTGATTTGATGTTTAAATCACCGATTCTATATATTACGGATTTCCAATCGAATTTTCCAATTTTTATGTGATTTTGTTTAGTTATTATCAAATAGTTATGATTTTCAATTTTTTTCAATTTATTTTGTGATTTTCTTTTAATTTTTCAGATTTTGTAGAATCTAGAAATTCATATGTATGTTTATTTTGTTTGATATTTAATACATTCTAATTTTTGATAATTTCAAAATTTAAATTATCAAAAAATTTGTTTTCATATTTGAGATTTAGTATATTATAGTAATCTACATTAGCATACATACATTATATATTGTTTGATTTTTTTATACATTCATAATTAATTATTTCGAATTTTGTTAATAGGGTTACTAATGCACAAGTAAATACGGATTCAGATTCGATTTTGATGAAAAAAATATAAAAAAGAACATAGTAGATGAAGAAGAAGAAGAAGAAAGACAAAGTCAAAGAAGAAGGTTGCAAAATTGTATTCATATCACAATTGTATTCATATTAATTTTTGTTTGTCAATTATTTTTCTTTTACTCATCATTTGTATTTTTATTTTAAAACATTGTATTTCTTTTTTAGTTTGTAGTAATTCAAATATGTATATAATGTATTCGTCACAATTCTATATATTATGATTGAATACATAATTTATAGAATTGTGACGAATACAATATAAGAAGGGAAATGGAAACTTATTGATATTCATTTTTTCGTTTGAAATATAAAATCATATTGAAATACAACCTCATATTTGAAATACAAACTTAGTAAGACATATTTTGTATTTTATTTGGCTAAAGCAATATAATTTTATGAATACATAATATATAAAATTGCGACGAATACATCACAAGAAGGGGAATACAAAATTATTGGTATTCATTCTACGTTTGATATACAAAGTGATATTGAAATACAACCTGATATTTGAAATAAAAACTGAGCCAAAAAATACTTTCTGCAAATTTAAAGTGAAATAATAATATAACAAAACTGGATATTGAAATGTAAATACAATTTATTTTGAATAAACTTATTCTATGTATTATGTATTCATCAC
>JAJOOS010009882.1:0-63753 GCA_029582725.1 Solanum chiquidenum | reverse complement strand
ACATAAGACCAACATACTTCATAACATCATATAATGACTCATTCATTTACTACATCATGAGTCATAACCCATTTAGTTCATATCATAGGTAAACCACCCTCACATCATGAGTCTTTCCCATTCTGCATAAGCACACACCCTAGACCAATTCTTGAGGTATCACAATAAACCACAAAACCATCCGTCCCTTCCGGTAAATTCAACACCAGAGCGGAAGTAAGTCTATCTTTCAACTCTTGAAAGCTCTTTTCACATAATTCGGACCATATGAACTTAGCCTTCTTTTGAGTTAATGCTGTCAAATGAGAGACAATCTAAGAGAACCCTTCAACAAAACTTCTATAGTACCCGGCCAAACCCAAGAAACTTCTAATGTCCTAAGGAGTTAACGGTCTAGGCCAACTATTGACCGTATCCATCTTCTTAGGATTTACCTGAATACCATTTCTTGAAATAATATGACCAACAAAAGCTACGGACCATAACAAAAATTAACATTTGCTAAACTTTGCAAAGAATTCTTGGTCCTTAAGGATTTTCAACACGATCCTCAAATGATCAATATGCTCATTCTCACTTCTTGTCTAAACATATCAAGGTATTGTCTAAGCACCCTATTCATAAAATCCATAAATGTTGTTGGTGCATTAGTCAAATTTAACGGCATTACTAGGAACTCATAATGACCATATCCAGCTATAAAATCCATCTTCAGAATGTCTTTTTCCCTCACCCTTAAATGGTGATAACTCAATCGAAGATCAATCTTAGAGAAATAACTTTCCCCATCAAGAGATACTCGGTCGAATGAAACCCTTATCTAACAAATCTTTCAATTGTTCATTCAACTCCATAAGTTTTTCCAGACACATACGGTAAGGAGGAATAGAAAGAGGTTGTGTATCTGGGAGAAGGTCAATATAGAAGTCTATTTCCCGTTCGGGAGGAATACAAGGTAGATCATCTTGAAACACTTCCAGAAACTCATTTACAATAGGGACCGACTCAACAGAAGGGGTTTCAGGATCTACATCTCTCACCCTGACTAGATGGTAAATGAAACCCTTAGAAATAATCTTTCTATCCCTAAGATAAGAGGCAAATTTCCCTTAGGCATAGAATTTCCCCCCTTCCACTCTAGGATGGGCTCATTCGGGAAGAGAAACTTGACAAGCATAACATGTGTGCAGCCAATCCATACCCAAAAATAACATAAAAATCTAATATATCAAGATCTACCAAGTCCACAATAGTAACTCTATTGGACAAGGAAATAGGACACTTTCTATAGACCCTCTTAGCCACAATAGAATCACCAATAGGAGTACAGACAAAAAAAGGTTCTAACAACACATCAGGGAGTACATCCAATCTCATAGGCACATATGGCGTCACAAAATACAAGGTAGCACCGGGATCAAGTAAAGCATAAACATCATGTTGGAAAATTTTAAATATACCGATAGCCACATCGAAAGAACCCTCTTGTTCACCACGAGTCTAAAGTGCAAAGAATCAATTTTTCTTAGGAGAATTGGAACCCGAACAACTAGGAGGAGCTTTCTTTCCTTCTCTCCCTTTAGCCGCAAGCATTGGGCAATCCCTCATTTTGTCACCACTTCGACCATAACCAAGGCAACCATCAGTGTCGGCTAGACACTTATCCTCATTCTTCCTTCAACACTAAGTACAAGTAGACCTAGGAAATAAAGATCCACTACCATTATCTCTTCAAGTCTTATGGTTAGACACCCTATCATGGTATGAGCATTGGAGGAACCTTGACCGGAGAACCTTTTTCGAAATCAAGAATGACCTTGTCAGTTGGACCTTGCATATGAGAAATTACCATCACCGGTCTTATCCCTCTTTACCTCTCTAAACTTTTCCTTATGTTTTTCCTCCTCAATTGGTTGTTCATGCACCATAAAACAAGAGATGTCCATGTAACTAATGAGCATGGCATTTTGGCACTTTTTAACCACCGTTCAAACACCCCTGAAATGAACTTACTCATTCTAGCCCTTGAATCTGCAACAATTGTTGGAGCATATTTCAACAATTGAGTGAACTTTTGAGCATACTCTCTCACACTCATACTCCCTTGTCGGAGGTTAGTGAATTCAAGCACCTTGGCTTCCCTCATCCCAAGGGGAAAGAACCTATAAAGAAAAGTGGATTTAAACTTCTCTGAGTCAGGAGGACCTACATCTTCCAGTCTCCCTTCTTTCCATTAGTTATACCATATTCGAGCCACTCCATTTAGGTGATATGCGGACAACTCTGCTTTTTCAACTGGAGTGACTCCCTTGATAATCAAAACCTTATAGACCTCATTTATAAACTCTTGAGGATCTTCCTCAACTTTAGAACCATGAAACTCTGAAGGATTAATCCTAGTGAAGTCCGTCACTCTTGAAGCCATCGTACCAACATTTGGGTTCACGGGAACCGCATCCTCCCTATTGGCTTGGGCCACCACCGCTTGAGCCAACACATGCAAAGCAGCCCTAAACTCCACATTTGATACTTGCTCGGCCAAAGCATCGGCTGGAAATGGAGGAGCTTGGGGAGGATCTTCTTGTTCCTTCTTCTACCTCACATTCCTTCTAGAATAAGCTCGTCGGATAGCCATATCCTGAAGAACATAGGATAAGGATTAGGAGAGACACTTTATAGAGTTAAACTCTATCGCACAACTTTAGAGTAATGAAAGAAGTGGAGTTTCCTAATCATCTTGTAGCCTCAAATTCATAAATGTGGCACACTTCACACTTATGAACAAGACTCTACTGGACGTGGCTTATGAGACATCCTAGGACCATTCTAAACCTTGTGCTCTGATTACCATGTTTGTCACGACCAGGGGTACCCCCTAGATGTAACATGGCGTATAGAACCCCGAAGGACTCCATACAAGTTACTTCTCTCTAATGACTTAAGAATAGAAAAATAAGAGTAAAACGATAGTCCAAGTCCAAATTGTTTTTTTGTAAATGAAAAGCAGAAGTCTAATACACTTGTCTCATCATAGTCATGTAATACAATAGAGTGAAATTGGGCATAGCCCATACATCATGTTCAAAAGAGATTCATATGAAAGAAACTAAAACAATAAAACTCCGTCCTCGTAGAATGATGACTCGTCAAAGCTCAGAAATCTCGAACTCAACCACTAACCACGAGAATGATGACCCTGACTGTCGGACCCTACAGTGGGGGTATGTAGGTAAGAGAATGCGTTAGTACAAAATAATGTACCTAGTATGATAGCCATGCATAAAACAGTTAAATCTTGCTAAAAATATATTAAATTTCATGACATGCAATTGACAAAGCTAAACATGATATGAAAAAGTTATAAAACATAAGTGATAAAATCAAGGTCCATGCAAGCTAACTTCATCTACTTCTTGAAGTAACCTTAGTTCATTATTAATGTGGGGAATTAGGCTTAGACAACATAGAGACCATGTGAGCTATAATATTATCCCATGGTGTCTCCCACACCGAAAAGGGTAGTCCTACTTTCCAGGGAAAGGACCATGAACTTCTAGCTTAAGTGGATCCACTAGCTAATCAACCTATGGAGAAACATAGTTAAGAGATCAGGAGACTGCTACTAGAAACCTGACCTCTACTACAGGGGAGCTTCCATCTCATGATATTGCTTCTAGATACCCAATCTTTACTATGGGAGAGCTTCCATCTCTTAATCAAAATCCTGTCTGTGTTAAGCATAAATCCCATGGAATAGTTTTTTAGGTCTTGACTTATTACATAACCCATGGAAAGATTTCCTTAGAAAACCAATCCAAGCTAGTTCTCTAGGACAGCTCTTACTCTTTGATTCAATTAGGTGAGAAAACCTTTCAACCTAAGATCTTCAACTCTTCTTGCACCTTAGAAACCTGGCCTCCAAACAAACTCAATCTCCAAGACCCTACATTTGATTAGAATGTAGGCAATATGAGTTAGTAAAAAATGTACCAAGTATGAAAGCTAGCACAACAACATAAGAGCATCTCAAAATGGTTAGTCAACATGAGACATAAGCATAAGAGATAATCAGATAGTTAATGAGCACAGAAGATAAGACGTAATCATATAAGCACAAATAACTTTTAGTTATCAATACCATAATAGAACCATTCTCAAGTAACCTCAAAAGCATACAAGTGCAAAGCATGGATAGCATCCCATAATACCACCCAAGACAAGTATCCCTTTTTGGTCATCCTAATCATGGTCTATAGGAATAGTTAAGTCTTAAACCTTTCTCCCATAAGGGTACCATACTCCTAAGTAACCTCAAGGCACACTTGTGCAATGAATAAAAGGAATCCCATACTACCCTTCACACTAAGCATTACCTTGAAGTCATCATAGTCATATTCACCCTCCTTTGGTATCACTATTGGCGTACTTCATGTAGACAAATGAATTATCATTTCTATTCAATCCTATCTTGGAAGAAATCTATAGCAACAATCCATCAAGCATCACTCATGTAAGACAACACTCATAAGGTAACCTTTAGTCATACTTGTGCAAGGCATGAGTAGCATACCATACTACTACTCATACTAAGTACTTCTTTAGGTCATCATACTCATGTTACTTAACTTAGAGACTAGCCCTCTTTTTAAAGCATGGAACACTAGGAGACACTTTACTAGGTCTATCTTAGTCCCTTCTTGTTTGAATCCTAAGAGATACTAAACTAGGTAAAACTTAGTTCATTATATTGGCACTTATAGAAAATGCTACTTAAAGCATAATCTAAGTTCATTAAACTTGAACTCTTGGAGATGCTACTTAATGCATGATCTTAGTTCATTATAAGGTTGGACCCTATGAGATACTTCTTTTAGCATGTCTAGGTGCATTATCATTATGCACACTAGGAGGCACTACTCAAGTATATCTAAGTCCATTTATATTGTTGAACATTATGAGGCCCTTCACTAAATTATCTTAGTCCCTCATTACTTATAACCCTAGGATATACTACATTAAGTTTATCTTATATCATTAAGCTTGAACCCGAAGAAATGCTACTTGAAGCATAATCTTTGTCACGAACTGAGAGCACCCCCTAGTCGTAACACAACGTACTTGACCCTGAAAGGGTCGCATACAAGCGCTTAGCACATTCTTAACATAAGATAATATAGATTGCGGGAAAATTTAAAAACGTTTACAATCAATGTCTTATTTCATAAAACCAAGCAGAAGTCTTTACTAAACCTTTGTCTCAAACCATCTATTTAACTCTTGAATAAAAGTCTTTAGGACGCAGCCCATGCAAAGTCTAAAAACATAAAGAAATGACATAAGGAAAGAAAGGGTTCATCCTAGAAGCTATGAGGACTCACCGATTCTTCAATTCTTCTAAATCCTTGAAACTCTAGCTTCCAAAGCAACTCAAGCCTTCAACCCTACATTTGGTTAGAATGTAGGCAATATGCGCTAGTACAAAATGTACAAAGTATGAAAGCTAGAACAATATCATAAGAGCATCTAAAAATGGTTACTCAACATAAGACATAAGCATAAGAGATAATAACATAGTCATAACATAATCATCATAGTCATAGCATGGTCTCCAACATAAGCTTCATATAAACATAAATCAACATAAGACATAGTTAATGAGCATGGGAGATAAGTCATAATCATATCAACGTAATTGACTCTTAGTCATCATTACCATAATAGCACCATTCTCAAGTAACCTTAAAAGTATACAAGAAGAATAGCATCCCATAATACCACCCAAACCAAGTATCCCTTTTTAGTCATCTTAATCATAGTCTACATGCATGGTTAAGTCATAAGTGTTTCTACCATGAGGGCACCATACTTCTAAGGAACCTCAAGACACACTTGTGCAATGCCTGAAAGGCATCCCATACTACCCTTCACATTAAGCATAGCCTTGAAATCATCTTAGTCATATTCACCGTACTTTTGGTCTTACTATAAGCTTACTTCATCTAGACAAAAGAACCTACCACCTTAGTCAATCATATCTTAGAAGGCAACTATGGCAACAACCCAAGCTAAGTCATACTATGTGTGGGAACCCGTCATACCTAGCCTTAAGTCATACTTGTGCAATGTATGGATAGCATCCCATACTACTACCCACACTAAGTACTCATTAAGACAATCATGAAGGTTCACTAGTTGGGGACTAATCCCTCTATTCTATTTACCTCTTTTCAAGGCTACCAAGGAATAACCCCCTAATAGGCTGTACCATGCTATTGTCTTACTAACATAATTAGGTTAAGCTAAGATAACTACCTTGGAAAACACACTAACATGCAAGTCCAAGATACTCTAGAAAAGGTACAAGTGTTCTATCCTAGCTACCATGAAATAGTCCTAAACCAACTAAGTCATGCTACCCTTACAAGTGTACTAGATGACAAATGCAAGCTATCCATAGGGGAGTGTGATTCTGAACCCTAAGCTACCATGACTAATCCTAACTCAAGCTATCCTTGAAATGCATCTTACAATGCAAGTCAAGCTACCCTTAGGAGAGTCTAAGTCCTCTATCCCAAAGCTACCATGAAATGGTCTTGGCCAAACCAAGTCAAGCTACCATGAATGCATCCTAACAATGGTAGTTCAAGCTTACCAATAGGAGAGTATAGATCCTCAATCCTAGGCTACCATGACTACTACTAACTCATGCTACCATGAAATGCATCCTACAATGCTAAGTCAAGCTATCCCTTAGGAGAGGATAGATCCTCATCCTAAGCTATCAACCTTGGTCTTATCCTACTAAGCCAAGCTATACATGAAGGGATCATATATTACAACTTCAAGCTATTCTAGTCTAACATGCTTTGATTCATTTTAGGTTAGTAGGTCAACCTAGAATCCTTCTATGTGAGAGAACTTGAATCTCCTAGCATACTCATGTCTAAGTGTATTAGAGGAAGATAATTACACCACAAGATCACATCATATTGACTTTACCCCCAAAGCCCTAAAAATGATGGCTACAATCCCTACTTTAAAGCTTAACTTCATTTTATCATGATCCATGTATAAATTACAAGCTATTCAATCACATTCTTAGAAGGTGATTGTAGTCATACTTGATCATAAAGGTTCAATTCCAACTTTACAAGTCAAAATAATTCCTATTCAATTAAGTCTACTTCAATTCATGATTATATGTTGCTAACTATGATCAATTAGTATTCAAGACATTGAAATAGGAAGATCACTTTAGAACCTTCAATTTTGCCTCTAATGGCATCAACCCACAATATTCATATTCATCAATTAGATTAGGGTTCATCATAGAAATCACATGAATTAATAATATTATCATTAAAAAATACAATTCCATCATAATTGGGTGATATCCACTAGATTGGAATCACACCCAAGCCCTACCCATAATGCAATCACAACCTTAGCTAGAATTGGGTCTTTGAGTTCACAATTGGGGGAATCTATGGGGGTTCCATGGATGGAAGAACCCATGGATGAATAATCTTCACATACCTTCAATAAAATCCCTAAAAAATCTTGCATCAATGGTGAAAATTGCCCTAAGCTGCTGCCCCAACTTCCTTTCTTCTTGTTCTTCTAGAGAGAGAATTTCTTGAGAGTAATTTGGGGGTCTTTAGATGAATAACTTAAAGTGATTAGTTTAGGGGTATATCAACTATTTATAGGTGGTTATTTAACTATCTAAACGACCCCCTAATCCCTTAAATAATTAACTAATCAAATCCCAAACACTCAACTTAAAACTAAAATGCGGAAAACTGGCAGCATTCACGACTTCACCATTCACGGACCGTAGATTGATCTACTGTCCGTGGTTTGGGGCAGAGAATCATATTTTTCAGTCCTGATCCACGCCCATGACCCACTAGCCATATATTAATCTACTGGGCGTCGTTTGCAACCATGAACCACCGAAAATGGACTGTTTTGGGGACTGTTTTGGGGTCCTCCTCAAGGACCCCTTGGGTGGTCCTTGGGGAGTCGTACCCGGTATTTTAACCCCTAAACATGTAATTTTAAGTAGGTGAGTCATTTATCTTGAGTTTAACCCTCATGCAACACTCCAAAACATCACTACAAGACTCTACAACACACTAGTTCCACTCACAAGTTTAGCCTAGAATTCACTAGATTAACTAACTAATTTACGGGGTGTTGCAATCTTAGTTCATTAAGTTTTTATCTCTAGGAGATTCTTCTTCAAGCACAAACTTATACCATAAAGGTTGAACCCTAGGAGATACTACACTAGCTACATATTGGTTCATCATGATTGAACTCTAGGAGATACTACTTAAAGAATACTCTTAGTTCATTTAGTTTGGTCTCTAAGAGATGCCCCTTCAAGCATAATCTTAGACCATTATTTCATTGGACCCTAGGAGATGCTACTTTATGCATAATCTTAGCCCATGAGGTTTGAACTGTAGGAGATGCTACATTTAGCACAATCGTAGTTCATTACCAATCTTTGTTAATTGGGATATAGCCTTAACAGACATGAGAACATATGAGTTATCACATGATCTCTCATGTTCTTACCCACACCATCAAGGGTTGGTCCACTTGCCAAGGTAAGAACGGTTTGTTAGCTTAGTCGGATCCACTAGCTAACTTCCTACTGGGCATGTAGTTATGGGATACATAGATTGCTACTAGAAACCCAAACTCCACTAGGTGAGGCTTCCATCTCATGATACACACTTGGGGAAATCAATACTCTTATATGTGAGAGATCCCATATGGGAAGCCCAAACTAACTAGGTGGGAACCTCCATGAACGCCCAAACTAAACTAGGTGGCTATCTCCATCTCATTCCAATATCCACTCGGTGCTAGAAATAAATCCCACAAGATAATCATTAAGTCTCTACTTTGACTCAAGTTTATGGAAAGGTGTTCTTGACAACCAATCCATGCTAATACCTCTCTTACACCATGTGTGAGCAACTATTTCCATCCATGACCTAGGTATAAAGGACCTCTAGCCTTAGGTTCAATTAGTTAGGAGAAGTCCTTCAACTCTAGAACCATTACTATGTGAGAAGTCTTTCATGTTAAGTTCATATTCATACTTAGTATCATGTCTAGAATTCTTCATTAGACAAGGATATCATAATGATCTAAGTGGTTCTATCACATCCTACCATATATGATTCATAAGGTGATCTAGGTAGGTAAAGGTTTCTCAACACGATTCTATTCATTAGCCTTGAATTCATATGTAAATTTTACTCTCAAGACCTTAGGATATAAAGTTAATCATGTTACCTTCTTTATTAAGCCCTAATGATCATCATTCATAACTATGACTCATCATTATCAATGACTCTACATCATGGAAGCATATTATGAAACTAGATTACAAGATAGGTTGATCACATTCTTTGATACTAGGTGATCCTAGACATAATTTGCCTTAAAGGTTCAATTTCATCTTTACAAGTCAAGATCAATCATGTAGTATAGAGTATAGTTCAATTCATATCTAGGTATTCCTAATCTGGATCAATTACTACTCATAACATTGATTTAGGAAGATCACTCATGAACCTTCAACGTCACCTCTAATGGCATAAACCCACAATTATCACATTCATCAATTTAGGTTAGGGTTTACTATAGAAATAACATGAAATCACAACCCTAGCTAGAATTGGGTGGAAGAACGCATGGATGAATAAGCTTCACTTACCTTTAATCAAAGCCCCAAACGAAGCTTGAATCAATGGTGAAAATCCCCTAAGTTGCTGCCCCAACTTCCTTTCTTCTTTTTCTTCTAGAGAGAGGATTTCTTAGAGAGTAATTTGGGGTCTTTTGATGAATGAGTTCAAGTGATTAGTTTAGGGTTTATTTAAACTTATATAGGTGGTTAAATAAACTATTCACCGACCTAAAAGCTGAAAACTGTCATGACTCACGCCCACCCCATCCACAGATCATGGATGGGACTACTGTCCGTGTATTGGTATCATGGTTGGGTTCTAAGGCCTAAATATTGCAGGCAACTCAGGCCTTGACCTACGGGGCGTGGTATGATCTACTGGCTGTGAATGTCCATCAGTAAGTCACAAAAAAATCTATTTTTGGGGACTATTTTGGGGGCTGTTTTGGGGTCGTCCTCAAGGACCCCTTGGGTGGTCCTTGGGGAGTCATACCCAGACATTTAACCCCTAAAACTCCTATTCTAAGTACGGGAACCAATTCTTGTGATTTTAACCCTCATACAACACTAAAAAACTCTTACAAAAGGCCCTAGAACTCATTAGTTCAACTCACTAAATTCCGGGGTGTTACAAAGAAGTTAGAAAAATCTGTGAACTAAGGAATAATATCATAAGAAGCAAAAAATACATGTCTATATGGGAAGGCATCATTAAACTCAACCCCATATCCTAAATTGATCATAACTTCATCCTCTAATCTTGACAGTCGGTCAGCAACCTTATTTTTTCTCCCCTGTCTATCCTTTACCTTAAAATCGAACTCTTGCAGCAAAAATACCAATCTAATCAACCTTTGGTTTGCATCCTTTTTGGCATCATATACCTCAATGCAGAATGGTCAATATACACTATGACCTTAGTAACAAGCAAGTAAGATTGAAATTTCTCGAATGTGAAAACCACAAAAAGGAGTTCGTGTTCAGTCACCATATATTCTTTTGAGCCACATTCAGACCTTTGCTGCCATAGTAAATCGGATGAAGAATCTTCTCTCGCCTCTGTCCCAATACCACACCAAGAGCCACCCACTCGCATCACACATCACTTAAAAGGGTTGCCCATAATATGGTGAAATAATTATAGGTGTTGATACTAACCTTGCTTTCAAATCTCCAAATGCTCTCAGACAAGCATCCAAAAATCAAACTTACACTCCTTTTCGAGCAGTTTGCACATTGGGTGTGCAATTTTAGAGAAATCTTTGATAAACCTTCGATAAAAATCTAAATGCCCAAGAAAACTTCTAACTCCTTTAATAGAGATAGGTGGTGGAAGCTTTTCTATTACCTCAACTTTAGCTCTATCAACCTCAATACCCTTCTAAGAAATCCGATGACCCACAACTATACCTTCTTTCACCATGAAGTTGTACTTTTCCCAATTGAGCACAAGATTGCACTCTTCATATCATTTCATTACCTCGACTAGATGTATCTGACAACACTAAAAAGAGTCACCTACCACAGAGAAATCATCCATAAATACCTCAATCGTGTCCTCCACTATATTTAAAAAGATCGACTTCATGGAACGCTGGAGGGTCGCTGGAGCATTACACAACCCAAATGGAATCCTTTCGGAGGCGAAAGTCCCATAAGGACAAGTAGAGGTTGTCTTCTCTTGGTCTTCCGGAGATACGGAGTTATGATTGTATCCCAAATACCCATCAAGAAAGCAATACCAACCCTTACCAGCAAGACGATACAGCATTTGGTCCATGAACGACATCGAGAAATGATCTTTTTCTGTCCAGGCATTTAGCTTGCAATAGTCCATGCATACCCTCCATCATATCACTGGCCTCATTAGGACTAGCTCATTCTTCGCATTAGGAACCAAAGTAATCCCACCTTTCTTAGGTATACAATGAATATGACAGACCCAACTACTATCTGCAATGGGGTATATGACTCCAACATCCAACCATTTGATGATTTCCTTTTTGACTACCTCTTGCATACGTGGATTAAGTCTCCTTTGGTGCTCAATACTTGGCTTGCTATCCGGCATGAGTTGGATTTTATGAGAACAAATGCCGTGAAGGATCCCAAAAATGTCTGCAATAGTCCATCCACTTGCCCGCTTGAACCTCTTCACTACAAAAACCAATGTCTCTACTTGTTCCCTACTCAAATCTACAACAATGATTACCAGTAGAGTGCCATCTTTCCCCAAGAATACATACCTCAAGTGAGATGGTAGAGCCTTGAGCTCAAATTTTGGAGGCTCTTCCATAGAAGGTTTTGCGGGCGGAGAGTCGCGATTCTTCATATCTAGCTCCAATCTTTTTGGTATGGAAAGGAATTCGAACCTATCAAGTGCGGCAACTAATTCATCATAGTCTTCAATACCATCACCATCAAAATTCATCATTACCGCAGTCAGAGCATCAACACCAGACCTCTATTCAATAGACACTTAAGAAGTTCACTCCACAATATGATTCACCACTGCTACCAATTTGAGATGACTTTCCTTCTCAAATATTAAAAGTGACCTCCTCATTATTCAGTCGAAACTTCGTATGTCCCCTCTCTATGTCGACTAAGGCAAGCCCCGTAGCAAGGAATGGTCTCCCTAAGATGACGGGAACCTCTAAATCAACCTCATAATCAAGTATCATAAAATCCGCTGAAAAAATGAACGATTCCACTTTCACAAGGACATCTTGGAGAACACCAATGGGGTTCTTCACAGTTCTATCGGTCATTAGTAGACGCATCGCAGTTGGTTTTTGAGCCCCTAAACCCAACTTCTTATAGATGGACAACGGCATCAAGTTGATGCTAGCACCCAAATCCCACAAAACTTTTGCAAAGTGGAAAATCCCGATGGTACAAGAAATAGAGAAAGCTCCACGATCCTTTTTCTTTTGGACCAATGACCTAGTAGCAATAGCACTGCAATGTTGCAACCTCTCATCATTCTCAAAACTTACTGCCCTCTTCTTGGTCACCAAATCCTTCAAAAATTTCACATACCCAGTCATTTGTTCCAAAGCTTCTATCAATAGAACATTGATGTAAAGTTGTTGTAACATAGTTATGAACATGCGGTATTTCCCTTCTATAGTCTTCTTTACCAATCTCTGTCAGAATGGAGGTGGAGGTCTAGGCATGGGATTGCCATACAATGCCCATCATTATTTGTATTCTGGATGGTGTTGCTAGGAAGTGTGCCAGGCTTACGTGGGTTCATAGTAGTGGACAACTTACAAAACTGCTGCTCAAGTTTCTTGATCAACACTGCATGGGCATCAACTTTTTGACCGATTCCAAACAATTCATTTTACATCTCTTTCACATTCTCCAAAGTTGCATCAAACCTCTTCATCATCTTCTGCATCATATCCTCAATGCGTGACATACTACCCAAGTTTCTCTATTACCAAATTCCCTATTTCGAGGTGGAACATAGGGCTCGAGACTCTCATTCCTGTTACCATAGTTATTCCTATTGTGGTTGTTATCACGATTATAGTTCCTATCCCGGACATAGTTTCCCTCTCGATTGTAGTTTCCATAGTTCTGACCTTGGTTTCCTTGACCTTGGAACCAATTATTCGTGTTGGAAACTTGGGCGTTGGCTTGAAAACCCCCTGTCTGATCATTCACCAAATACGCATCCTCCTCATAGTAGCATTCCTCAACTGGTGGTGGTGGAGTTCTAGTTAGGTAATTTACCGCATTCACCTTTTCTGCACTGCTGCTCACATGCTTCAATACCAACCTGAATTCTATCCTCATTTGAGCCATCTCCTCACGAATGTCATCATTAGATTGACTAGGTGCAACTTGAACTGCAAATGTGCTTCTACCAGTGTCCTCCTTTCTAGTGCTCCATGCCTTATTATTCCAAGAAATCTTCTCTAGTTTCTCAGCAATCTCCTCAAAAGCGTACTCACCATATGATCCTCCAGCAGTAGTATACAACACAACCTTTCCATTGTCATCTTGACTCCTTCAGTGACTCATCATCTATGCGGTGATTCAGAACACTTCTTATGAATGCAGTGAACCTATCCTATGAACGTCTTACAGATTCTCCAGGTACTGCTACGAAATGGTTTAGTTTGTCCTTGTGATTTAGCTTCTTAGACAACGAGAAATACTTTTCCATGAAAACCTTATGCAATTGGTCCCATGTATGAATCGAGTTGTATGGAAGCTCAGAGAACCACACCGCAACATCACCGGTCAATGATAGAGGGAAAAATCTCAAACCTATGACATTCATATCCAACTCTGGTCGTCCCACACAACCTTTGCATATACTTTTCAATTTAGCCGTGTAGCCATGCAAATCTTCCAAAGCTAGACCCAAAAACAAACCTCATGTTGTAAGCATTTGCATCAGACTGCTGGTCACCACAATAGGTCCTTGTGATTCAACTATATTGAAGTTGACCCTATAACTATCACGCATCCTTGGTTCTGGCGGATTATGTACCCTCAATGCATGTCCAAGTAGATTACCACCACGAACCTGATCATTCTCATTACCAAATCCATCCTCCTGCTCCTCTATGATTGGATTATTATGGATCCTTGATTTTTCATTTTTCTCAAAGTCTTACTTAGTACAGGATTGTAGGGGGTCAATGGTTCACCTCGACTGTGTGTATTTAACATAAACTAGAGTAGAAACTTGTAGAAAACAAAAAACAAAAACAAAATGTAAAATCAGGAAATACTTGACTAAAGTTCAATAATGTAGTTAAACTTAATCTAAAAGTCGTATTCCCCAGCAGCGGCGCCAAAATTTGATAAGATCAAATTGCACATCCTTAAAAAAGTATAAGTGATCGTTATCAAGTAAAGAACCCAACTTGTATGTTGGGGTCGATCCCACGAGGATTATGGTTCAGACTTAAACTTAACTCACTATTATATCCTTTTAGTCATACTATTTCCAAGACAAGTAATTAAAGAGGGGTTTTTTGTAAGCAAATAACAAGTTGTTGATTAAGTAGCAAGTACGCAAGATTCAAACTTTGAGTTATCAATATGAGAGAGAAACTAGGGCATATGTGTTACCCATATGCTCTTAAAGCGATAATCCTAATAATTGTAATCCTTTCCTAGTGTTTTGCATGCAATGGTTGGTAAGTTAGATATCCCTAAGTGATTGGTCCTCTAAATAGGGAATTTCACCTAGCACCTTGGTCCGAATACATGTGTATGCTTTACTAACCCTTAACTTTACCTCAAATTAGACATCACATCAATGTATGACTTACTTTTCACCCTCGAACCAATTGACTTTAGACTATTAGATAGCATCCACTAAATTTGTATTGTTAATTCTTTTCTCATTCATTACCTCCTTGGTCCGGCAAGTAGGAATGAGGCGAGTTGTAATGTTTGCAACCGTTAAAAAGACGTTTAAACGAGAGAATTAACAATAAATGCATCAACACTATTCAATAATTACTTAGTTATTATTCATACTTTGTTAATTGCTTATGGTTCCCACAACCCTAGTTGTGGATTTAGATACTCAAGCTTGAGAGTTCACAATTCATGTTTATGAATAAATGAAACCTGAAATCTTCAATTAAATTGCAAAGTGAAAATCTTATAAAAAGAAATCCAGAAATCAAATTGCTAAAGTTTGCAAGTTAATTCTCTAAACACCAAAAACTAAGAATTTACAATAATGCCTGACCTCCAAAAATGAGGTTTATAACTTCTATTTATAGAAAACAAGTCCCAAATAAAAAGGAAACAAAATAAGGAAATGAGATGTCTGGAACGCGACTTCAGTTGACGACTAAACCTACGGACTGTGGGTCGACCTACTATCCGTAGGTCTCCATCTGTGGCTCCATACTTAGGAATTTTCCATCAGGTACTGGAACTTCATTTCTCTAAATCCATCGACGGATGTGCAGGACGGCCCGTGGGTCAACCTATGGCCCGTTAGTCACTTTGTAGTTATACATTTAGTCAGAATTCCCTGATACTTCATCAATGTCTGCCCCGCGACGGTCTGTCAAAGGACCTACGGTCTGTGGATCACTCCGTGGGTGGCTCCTTCTACATACATTCAGCTCTCATCTCCATGAACTGCATTCCAAGCTTATTTCCTGCAATCATTAGACACAAACCATTAATTATAACACAAAATAGCCAAAGACACACACAAACTCTAAGTGAAACATATTAAAAATACCATAAATTCATGGTATATCAGTGATAATAGTATCATCTTAGTTTACTACATACCTACGTCTTTATTATTTGATTTGGGTTCTACTTTCTCGTACTTGTCTACCTAGGTTACTTTTGGGTTTGATATGATATCCGATTGCATGCTTGTGTCAATTCATGTCTCTACACCAGTGGGTGAGTCCTTAGTGGTTGATCGAGTGTATCGATCATGTCTTGTTTCTTTGGTCGTTTATGACACATGGGTGGACTTAATCATTTTGGGGATGGTAGACTTTGATACTATTTTGCGTATCAATTGTCTATTCCCACATCATGCTTTTGTTGATTGTTATGCTAAGATTATGACCTATGCTATGGCGGGTAACCTGAGAGTTGAGTAAACATGTGCTACAAGTTATTATCCTAGCAAAATTATCTCCTTCATTTGAGCTCAGAGGTTGGTTGATAGAGGGTGTTTGTTTTATTTTGCTTTCATTCAGGATACTAGTGTTGACCCACCTCCAATGGATATTGTAACCGTGGTTTGAGTGTGTTCATAGTTGTTACCTACTAATTTTCCATGTAGTCCTTGGGATAGAGATATTGACTTTGTTATAGACTTGGAGCGGGGTACCAAGCTCCCATGAATTCCTCCTTATCATATGGTTCCAGTTGAATTCAAGAAATTGAAGGATCAAATAATAGATTTGTTAAGCAGGGGGTTTATTCGCTCTAGTGTTTCTCCATGGGGTGCTCCTGTGTTGTTTTTGAAGAAGAAGGATAGAACCATAAGGATATGTATTGATTATTGATGGTTGAACAAAGTAACCATAAAGAACAATTATCATTTTCCTCATATTTATGATTTGTTTGATCAGCGTCAAGGTGCATCTCTCTTTTCTAAGATTGTTTTGAGGTATAGGTATCACCATCTCAAGATTAAGGCATCTGATATCCCTAAGATATCTTTTAGAACTCGTTACGAGCACTATAAGTTTCTTGTGGTGTCTTTTATTTTAACTAATGCCCATGCAACGTTCATGGAGTTAATGAATGAGGTAATTTGAACTTATCTAGATTATTTTGTGATAGTGTTCATTAAAAACATCTTGGTGTACTCCAATACTAAGAAGAATCACGGTACATATTTGAGGTTTGTACTCCAAAAATTGAGAAAAGAGAAACTTTATCCCAAGTTCTAAAGTGCGAGTTTTGTCTTGATTTTGTGGTAGTTTTGGGACACATGGTGTCCTAGGAGGGTATTCAGGTAGATCCATCCAAGTTTGAGGTAGTGAGGGGTTGGACCAGACCTATGTTAGTTATTGAGATCCAGAGTTTTGTCGGATTCGTAACCTATTACAAACGATTTGTGTAGAGCTTCTCCATTATTGCATCTCCTTTGACTAGATTGACTTGACAGAGTGTGAGCTTGTAGTGGTTAGATGAGTGTGAGAAGGCTTTCTAAAGCTTAAGACCTTTTTGACTTCGGCTCCTATTTTGACTTTACCCGAAGAGGGTATAGACTTTTCATTTTATTGTGATGCTTCTGGAGTCAGGTTAGGTCATTTTCTAATGTAGAACAGTTAGGTGATCGCCTATGCTTCTAGGTAGTTGAAGACCAATGAGAGGAAATACCCTAACCATCATATAGATTTGGCAGTCGTGATGTTTGTGCTTAAGATTTGGCGGCATTTTCTATATCGGTTTCATTGTGAGGTATTCACAGATCATCGAAGCCTTCACTACATCTTGAGTCACATGGATCTATACTTGAGTTTGTGTAAATGGCTTGAGCTACCGAAGGACTATGATATCACCATCTTGTATCATCCAATGAAGGCCAAGGTGGTGGCTAATACTTTGAGTAAGAATACTTCTAGCATAGTGATTCTTGTCGCTATTAGTGTAAATGAGAGACCATTTCCTAGAGAGGTTAGCTTACAATCTCGTCCAGTTAGTGGTTTGATTGCATTTATAGAGGCTTGTTCTTCCTCAGTTGAGCAGATTCGTTAGCACTAGTTTGATGGCGGGAAATTATGTCTCATTCGACACAAGGTGGGGAGAAGGGAATCAAGGCGATTATCTTTGATTCTTATGGTATCTTGAGGATTTGGGGCAGGATTTGTGTGCCCAAAATAGATGAGTTGATTAGATTGATTCTTGAGGAGTCATATTGTTTTCAATATTCCATAGATCTAGGGATGGTGAAGCTGTGTCACGATTTGAGCCAGCACTATTTGTGGTGAGGGATGAAGAGGGATATTACAAATTTTGTTTTGAGCTTTTTGACTTGCCAACATGTCTAGTGTGAGCATTAATGGCCCATTGGTATATCTTAGATGAAGCTTATTCCTACCTGTAAGTGGGAACAAATCACTATGGACTTTGTTCTGGGACTACCTACCACCATGGGTGGTTGTGATTCTACTTGGGTGTTTGTTGACATGACCAATTCCACCTATTTCATATCGGTTTGAGTGAAATATATGGTGGATAAGTTAGCCTAGGTTTATATCAGTTACACTGTTTTATTACATGGTTTCTATTGTTTCTGATTAACACTTTTTCTTCACTTCTCATTTCTGCAAAGCATTATAGCATGGCTTGGGTACTTGGTTACATATGAGTACAAACTTTCATCCTCAAACATGTGGTCAATCTAAATGGAGGATTCAGGTGGTGGAGGACATGCTTCGAGGTTGTATGATCACTTTTGGCGCTAGATGGGATCAATATTTACCCTCAATAGTGTTTACCTACATTATTGGTTACCATTCTAGTATTCAGATTGCCCCATTTAAGGAATTGTATGGCAGATGATGTAGATCTCCGATCAAATAATTTGATTAAGCTGAGATGGACTCATTAGATACAAACTTAATTATAGATATTATGGAGCAAGTCTGTATGATCTAGCATAGATTGTTGACAACTAAGAGTTAACAAAAATGTAATGCAGATTGGAGAGTTCGCGCTCTCGTGTTCATGGAGGGTGATCATATTTGGCTCCAAGTGTCACCCATGAAAGGTGTGATGAGGTTTAGAAAGAAGTGTAAACTTAGCCGTTGATTCATTGGACCCTTTAATATTTTGAGTCGTGAGGGAGAGGTGGCTAATAAGTTGTCCTTGCCACCTAGTTGGTCAGTTGTGCATCATGTATTTCATGTCTCCATGATTTATAAGTACATGCCAGAAGAGTCCCACGTATTTTCTCTTCATTCAGTTTAGTTGAAGAAGATCCTATAGCCATCTTGAATAGGCAAGTCCAAAAGCTTAGGACCAAAGAGATTGCTTCAGTTAACATGCAATGGAAGCACTGTTTAGTTTGTGAGGCGACTCGGGACACAAAGTTTGATATGAATGCCAAATATCACTACAATATTTTAGGCCTAGGGCTACACTAATTGTGGACAATGCTTTTAAAGTGTTGCCTAAAATACTTTTGGGGACACTTTTAAAGCGTAGCCCAAGTTTTTAACTTTTAGCTGCGATAATATTGGCAACACTTGTAAAGTGTATTTTTTAATGGTATAAGCTACACTTTATAAGCGTTGTTAAAGTATGATATAATTTGCAACAACTATTTACATATATGGACACATTTTTAAAGTGTCCTATTTTTATAATTGTAAAAACAACACATTACAAATGTAGCCTTAAAGTTTTCACTAAAATATTATATTCCCTCTAACATTTTTAACTCTCCCTCCCATTCTTATTGAGCAAAAAAAATTCATAAAACATTAAAATTTTCTTTTCCCCCAAAAATAAAATCGAGCTGAACTTCTCACAGAGCTTTTCTCACTTTCTCACAGAACTGAGAAGAACTTCTGTGAAGAACACAATTTATTAGGTAAATAATACTGAAGAACAAGAAAAAATCTTTCTCACAGAACTGAAGAACAAGAAAATCGAGTTGAACTGAAGAACACGGTTTATCAGGTAAGTCTTTCTTTCCCCCAAATCGCTGAAGAACACGATTTTCTCACAGAATTGATGGACATATTTTCGTCAACTTTCTCACAGAAATAAAGAACAAATTTCACAATTTCACATTGAAGAGCTGAAGATCTACTCGCTGAAGAACAAATTTAATGATTTCTTGTTTAAGATGCCTCACAGATGAACACACCTCACTAAAATGCTTCATCAGATTGGAATGATTTTGTTGGAATAGGATTTATCCAGTAAGAAATTCTATCTTTGAAAGTACAAATTTTAGCTTTAGGGTTTTGATATTCTTGTGTCTGCAAATACGATTTTTGTCAATTTTTGGGAGTCTAGCTCGTAGTTGTATTACCAACATAAGTTGATTAATCACTAAATAAGTATAAATCAGTAGGGAAAGGATACAGGTCTGGGTGTATGGATAAACAGTAGTTAGAAGGTTCTTCATGTCTTTGAAAATTAAAATGTAACCCTCAAACTACTAGACTTCTTGTCTCCATATTTAGCTGAACAACGATTCTTCCATAGGTTCAAACAAATGACTAGAGGAAGAGTTTGAATCATGAGGGGTACTAGCAGTGGTGAATGAAAAAACATTGTGCATAATAACATTGTTATGCACAATATTCTGAGGGGTGAGTGTTCTTTCTATCTGTTGGCTGTGGTACTAGCAGAAAAACATTGTGCACAATACTTTGAAATATTGACAAGGCCGAGGTACTTATTTTCTTGTCAATCTCCATTAAGAGTCAGAAAGGGTATCTCAAAGTTAATGTTGCCTAGGCTCTGGTATTATGTATTCATTTTCTGTTCATGCCAATTCAGTGTCAAAAAAGGTAGCTCAAAGTTGTTCTTCAAATTCCCCGTCAGCTTGTTAAGAGTTAAATAGTAGCTGCTTCTTAAAGTTGTTTCTGTCAGTCTAACCCCCTGAGAAATTCTTGATAAGCATGGGAAAGAGGAAGCTGAAATGAGGAGATATAAAACAAAAGAAGAAGCCTAAAGGTGAAACTGGTAGATGCACACAAGAAAAACTATATATGTTGCTTGGACTTTCCTTAAAAAAAAGCCCAGTGTGCGTAGGATCCGTGAAAAGCAGTGCAATTTTGGAGGATCCGACATTCATAAACAATATTTTTGGAGAGTCCGTGCACCATAGCTAGAAAAAATTAATAACTTTTAACACAACAAAAGATTGATTCATATTATAAGTATTTTACCATTAGACGGATATAAGCTGCCTCCTTTCGTATTCCTCCTAGGCTGATGTTGAACACCAAGGACACTTGTATCATTTGACTTCTAGGACATGTCACAAGTGGGATTTGAAATTTCATTATAACTGTACCTTTCTTGACTAAAGACATAAGAAGTAGACTATGAATATTTACTGTAAGGTTGTAATTGCTACTGCCTGAAAATTAGTAAGATAGCCTATATCTGAGAGCCAGTTACTAATTAAGAAGCATGTGACATTGAACCTAAAATATTTCTAAAATATATTAAGCACCACAATCCTTTTGTTCTTCCACTAGCATCCTGCATCTCCGAGTGTAATTTAAATTTCTGTGTTTTCGGTTTGGCTTACATTTTTTGGATATATTTAAGGTACATCTTACAGTTTTACTTAAATCAACATATTAGGAAGACTCTAAAGAAGGTTACCATATACAGAAGCAAGTAGGTATTGAAAGTTTGAACTACAATGTCTATATCTCGAAAGAGCACTTCTTTGCTTGTTATTTCTCTCTTCTTTATTTCTTTTCTTACACTTTAGTGTCATAGTAACGTGCTTTAACTGTCTTTTACGCACTAGCGATGTCTACTAATGCTTATTCTGGTTAAAGGCAGTTTGAATTAATATATGTAAATACTTTACTTGTGTCTCCTAACTTGCATCATCAATTGAAGAGCTTCTTTACACTTAGATTATGGTTTGTTTTACTGTGAATTATGGTTGGTTGGCATAAGATCATTTCCCTACAAGACCATTATCCAATTCATGGTTTGTCTTTGCAAAGATATTGATATGCCATACAATTTTTTATTATTATTTATGGGACTATCCTACAAAAAGTTTGGTTTGTATGGAACTTGGTAAGCTAGATTGAGTTGCTTGTTGTCAGTCTGCGAGGTGTTGGTGAGTCACAATGCTTATGATTCTGTTTGACATAGTTGGACTAGTTTCCTCTTAATTTGCTAATTTTCATGCCATTTTCACACAATTGAATTGTTCTTTATCCTCATTTCTTTCTCATACTAGACTTCCATTAATTCATATTTGTGCTTTTGGTGAAAAATCTTGTGTAATTACACTGGGTATGTTGTTGTTACTTTGGTGAAAATTTTATGGGGCATCTATTGACGAGTGTAATAGTGGTCTTTCTATAATTAAAAAAAAGTGCGTAATATTTTTGTGTTTTCTTTTGGTTACACTTGCTCCATAGGTTGTTGACTGCAGAGTTTGTGGTGATCCCCTCTCTTGCCTTCGCTCTGCCTTTGTGGAGTTCGCCGATGAATGTAAGTTGGCGGGGATTGAAGTTTTTCTTAGTACTGCTAAACATTCAAAAGTCAAAACTAACTTGTCATGTGGAATCATTCCAATAGACTTAGCAAGAGGTTCACTTAGCCTTTGTGGAACAATATTAGGGTTCTCTCCTCTGAAGGTCCTACCATCAAAAACTGCTATTCTGCCCGTGAATCCTACATTCCTTCCTAGGGTATGCACAGAGTTGTGTTATTTTATTTATTTGCTTATGGACCATGTGGAAAAATAATTTTCTTGTGGTTCTATCTCATCTTATAGAAGTAAGGTCATGGAACTAAATGCTTAGTTTTCCATTATGTGTACATGCTATGTGCAGTCTGAGGATGAATGTGAGATGTATGCCAGGACAGTCTACTGCACAAATATTCATAAGACGGTATAAATTATTGTTTTTGAAATCTTTTGAAATTATTTCATGCCTTTTAGTACATCTTTTTGTGGGATTACCGGTATGTGATTAACAAGTTATAGTGATCTGGTTCAGGTCACTTTTTGTTTTCATAATCATCTGAAAGTTTGATGTATTGTACTCTATCCTGAACAACTATCTCAAGCTGATGTCAAGAATTTCTTTATTAGAACATGTTGATTTTTTTATTTTTTCAGACTTTATTAGAACATGTTGATTTTTCATGATTTATTTCGATATAATTTGTAGCGTGCAACAAAAGAAAACAACGAGGAACCATCACAATCTTAAATGTTTATTGCGACGTACAAAGACGGGAAAGGAAATTCAAGATGATACCAAAGTTGCAATAGTATGTTTTTTAAAGAGGATTAGAGGTGAATTTAATTCAGACTTAAAATTTATATATTGTGGAGAGTGTGACTCCATTGAATTTTATTAAGTATGTCGTCTTCTTCTTCTTGTTCTTCTTGTGCACGTACGAGGAGATATTAAATAATACTTTATTTTCAATTCTTCGTTCGGAAAAGTTGTTAGATTTTTTTAGTTCTTGATCGCTATCGTAGGAACAGTTTACTCGGAAGAAAGGTAAATTAAAGTTAACAAATCAATCATAATCTCCTTTCAGCCGTAAAGTAAATAGTTCTCTCCTTTCAGCCGTAAAGTAAATAGTTCTAACAGTTAACTATGGATGTCAATTTTATTCAACAGGCTGAACTTCAGAATTGTCAAAATTCCAGGGAAACAACTGATGATGCCTTTAGGGCAGTGTTTGGAAAGGAGCAGCCTGGCCGACTTAGGTGCTATGGCAGATCAGTGACAACAAGTTCTCTGAAAGAAGATGACGAAACTAACAAGCTAAAACAACAACATGCTAATGAAATTAGTTTTTTGAAGGAAGAAATGAATGAAGTGAGAGAAGAAATGCGACATTTTTTTAGTCGGTTGATGCAAAATAATCATGGATTGAATGTTCAAGAAATACTAGTGGTTGTTGGATCTAACCTTGTTTCACGTGTTGATGCAAGTAGTGCACAAGATGTAAGAGGCCAAAATCTTCCACATTCTTCAGGGTCAACTCATGGTTCGGTTCTTCAAAAGGTATTTTGCGTGGTTCCTTCGATTCTATGCTTGTCTTGGTGTCTGCAGTAGAGTGTCTTGGTGTTGTTGGAGTTGAGTTTCCTCTTTTTCCATGCTTTGTTTGGTGCTACTGCTATCCTGATTTCCAGGACCCCTCTTTGGAGTAGAGTGTATTGATCTTGTGTGATTGCGACTACTACCTATATTTGTGTCTGGAGTAGAGCGTATTGATCTTGTGTGATTGTGACTCTGTCTTGCGACTGCTATCTGTCTTGTGTGATGTTGTATGTAGTAGAGTGTATTGTCTATAGTATAGTGATACCTATAGGAATTCTATGAGCTGTAAGATAGATTAAAGCTTCATCTGAAAGTTCCATGCTACACCAAAAGTAAAACAAAAAATGTTGTGAGCCTTTTATCTTATGGATGTGATTGTTCTTATCTATAAAGCATCTCAAGTTCCTCTCTTTCAAAACTGTCCATCTACAATCTTGTATGGTGTTCCACTATGTTATCTTTCTTCTGTCTGAACCTGTCCTGATCCAGCTTCTCAAAATATCAGTAGTGTTGTTTAATAGGACCATTTGACTCCCAGAAAGTTCCAAAACAATTGCCAAATTTGGGTTGCACAATAAACATATTGTCTCCATTGTTCCTGTTCCACAACACCTTCTATTTGCTTCTGCGAATCCTAATAATCAACAAAAATATGTTAGTTATAGTATCATATGCAGGTTTTTTATAAGCATTAGAGTATATATGGAAAATTACCGTGGTTTGATGGGGATTTGACCAGGTCATATAGGGGTTGGAAAATATCTAAGACAACAATCTTAAGTCCAGGAAGTTGCTTTTCTTGTTGAATTGTTGGGCATCTGTATTGATCTTTGAAACACATCCACTTTCATGACGTGGACTGCGACTTGATGTAGTAATTCTATAAGACAACATCTTTGGATTGAAGTGGACTACGAAATTCTAAAACTTTTTTGGCCGTTAAATTTAGATATATAAACTGTAATCTGCAATCTTCAATCTGCAATTTGGAGCCTGCAATCTTGAACTGTAATCTGCAATCTGGAATTGGGAACCTACAATCTAGAATTGTAAATTGTAATATGCAATAATCTGGAATCTGGAGCTGTAATCTGTAATGTACAATGATCTAAAATCTAGAACTATAATTTGTAATCTGCAATAATATGTAATCTGAAATATGCAATCTGGAACCTGAAATATTGAACTGTAATCTGCATTCTGCAATTTGGAATCTGAAACCTACAATCTGGAACTCATGTAATCTGTAATCTGCAATAATTGGGAATCTGGAACTGTAATTTGGAACTGAAAAAATCAGCAGTCTGCAATATGCAATCTGGAATTGATGCAATCTGGAATCTGGAACTTCTTGCCTCTTCTATAAAGTATTGTTGTAATCTTATTTATTGTACATATTAAATGTGTAGGAAAATGGAGGTGATCAAATTTAAAGGGTCCCCACAAGTCAATTTGATCTCATTGAAGAGGATGATAGAAGAGTTTTTGAACTATTGTAAAAGTTTGAATACATTATGTTTGATTTTGTGAAATATATTCATTGCTAGAATATATTGAACTATTGTAAGAGTACTTTTTGAACTATTGAGGACACATATTCAGAATATTGCTTTATAAGTACGTGTATGTACACAAGCATACCATCTTTTGAAATTTATTATAAATCTATATGTTTGAATTACTCATTGGCCAATTTAATGCTTGGGATTATTTATTGCAAAATAATATTTCTGTTTTTTAATTAGAAATTGTGGCATATAAATATTTTATAGCCAAAATAATATTACCAGACTTAAAAGTGTAGCCATAGAGCTGTAAATTGTGGTATGCACATGGGCAAGGACTACACTTCAAAGTGTTGTCATACATTATATAGAAAAGGCAACACTTTAAAATCGTGGGCAATAAGGAATCAAAGGCCACGCTTGAAAGTGTAGTTGTATGAGATAGAAATGTTGCTATATGAGGTACTGGAAAGTGTAGCCTTTTTGCCTTTTAGGCTACGCTTTTAAGCGTAGCTGATAGAAAAGTGTTGCCTTAAACTCAAAGGTTACGCTGCTTTCGGCCACCCCTAGAAAAGCGTTGCTTAAAGTCAAAAAGTGTGGCTTTTTATCAAAGGCCACACTTTTTCATAGTTTAGGCCACACTTTTCTAGGGTTGTTGTAGACATAAAATGTTGTAGTGTATCCTCACCTTTAGAAGCTTCAGGTACTTTTTTTAATTAATGTTTGAGGACAAACATGGATTTTAGTGGTGGATAATGTAATGACTTGGTTTGTAATTTTTGGAATGTTTCGTGGATTTAGCAACCCCCAAATCTTCACCGTGAGTCTTTTAAGATTGAACTTTGAAAGTTGGTTTCGAAATTTGAGTTTAAAGTTTAGAATTTTGTAAGATTTGAGTTTGAAAGGCTAATATTGTTTAGAAAGTTATTTTTGATAGCTTTTGGAGTTTTAGAGTCGGAATGGATTTCCATCGATTCCATCTTTTCTGAAATGTCGAATCTAGTCTATGAGAGTTGTCGGGTTCTGATTCAGAGTCTTTTTGAGGATTGAGGCCCTAAGTTGGAAAATTGTTGAATTTAGCTTATGGGTTGAATATTTTAACCATTCAGGGTTAGGATGCTCGGATCAAAATTTTGAGAGTTTCATTTGATTTGAGGGATGATTTTAGGCCTAGGTGAGGTCTATCTTAGTTTTTGAGAGGTTCCGAGCTTGTTTTGGCATTTTTTGTCGTTAAGTTAGATTCTTGTGGTCTTGACGTATATCAGGTCATGGAGGCCTCAAATTCGTATTTTGATGATTCCATTGAGTTTCGAACGTCGAGTTAATTGATTTGCATATTTTGTTTGGTGTGCGGAGTTCCGAATGAATCCCAAGGGTTCTTTTGATGTTTTTAAAGTTGGCTGAATTTTCTATTCTAAGTTTCTGAAAAGACATTGCGATTGGGTTCACGATAGATCAACCCTAAACCTCCGCATTCGCGGAGTGAAGGGCGAATTTGCGGGCTCTGTAATGAGCTATCCCTTTGCATTTGTGGACAATGATCCACATTCACGGAGAACCCCCTGGTAGAATATCTTTAAAATACCAGGGTTTCAACCCCATTTCACAATTTTTGAGGTTTGGGAGATTCGGGGTTGCGATTTGAACAATGTTTTCAAGGAAAAATAGTTGGGATATGATTTTTAACAGAATCTTCTATTAGCCATTATTATTTATGAACTTAAGTGTTCAAATCAAGCTTTTGAAAGGAGAAATTAGGGGTTATCTTCAAGAACAAAATAACTTAGTAAAATAGTGATTTTAAATTGATTTTAACTCATTTTTCAAAGTTGTTTTCACCAATATATTCAAAATGTCTTGGGTAATGATTTCAAGTAATGAATTTCATATTCAAACTTCATTTTTTAAATTGGTTTTTGAGTTTATTGACCCACTTTTCAAGTAATTGATGTGTGTATTTTTGTTTCTAGATATTTATTTTGAATACTTGATTTATATAGATTGTGCGGCTTTAGACGTTGGTTAGAAGGGGAAGACTCAAGTCTTTGAGGTACTAGTTGATTTATTTAATGCAAGTGATCTCCTAAACCTTGTAATCTAGTAGAATTTGTGTATTTCCTTCGTTGTTTGTGTGGTTGGAGTAATAGGAATGAGGTGAGGGATTCATTTTTCTACTTGTTTAAACTTAATGAATAAAAGTAGGTTAAATGAAAAGGCCATGTATTGTTCATAATAGTTCTGAATTGCCTTTTGGTGGTCCCTATTTGATTGGATTGATGAAATACTTGAAAGCATGAATGAGAACTTGAATCGCTTGCATTGCTATCTCTTCCTTATAGTGGGAACTTGCTCATGTGCATTGATTTGTGTACATCGTGATGAAAAATATGAGGTAAAGCCGATGGGAAATGGTTTCGACTAGTGATATAAAGGTGATGTTAAATTGTCCCGGTTAGTGACACGATATAAAGTCGATGGGAAATTGTTATGGCTAGTGATATAAAAACCTATGGGAAATGTTTCCGGCTAGTGATATGATATAAAATTGATGGGAAATTGTTCCAACTTGTGAAATGATATAAAGATGATGGGAAATGGTTCCGGCAAGTGATATAAAGCCGATGGTAAATGGTTCTGGTTAGTGATATAAAGCCGATGGGAAATAGTTTCGACTAGTGATATGATATAAAATCTATTGGAAATGGTTCCGGCTAAGGATTGATTATACTGATTTGATGCATTTTGATACTTGTGTTTGACTTACTTGTTTAGTGTGATTGATGCACGTGTTACTTGTGAGTGAGTTATTTGACATTTAGAGGTAGATGCTTGTCATCTCAGTGGGTCCTCTTTGTCCTTTTCTTTATGCTTTGTTCTATTTAAGAGACAAATAGTTGAGACATGTTCTTATTTTTTTATTTCCGCACTTTATGTATAAGTGGCTTTTACACGTGAAAACCAGGTTTTGGGGTGTTAATAGAATGAATAAGTTTTTCCATTTTTATCTTGTTCTTGCTTTATCTTTCCTCATTTCTTTCATTTTTTTGGATTGAGGCTTACTTGTCTTGGTGGGAATAGAAAAGTTCCATCACGTGCACTTTTGGGTTGTGACAATTCAACTAAAGTCAACACTCTCAATACTAACAGAACATCATAACCACACCGACTATTTATGTTGCTTTCAAACCCGTCTCTAGTATCCAAGTCTTCTTAAAAAACACATTGTCACCTCCAAAAATTCTGAATTATGGATCTCTCTCTTTCCATGCAAGCATTTCTAGAAATATGGGTCCCACCAAAGGTTGATAGCACTAATTCTAAATCTAGTTGCACCCTTCAATCAACATAAAGATATTCAATTGCCTAAAGTCAACTCCACACAATCTTTTACATACCAAGTTTCATCTACTATTCACACTGGCATATACCTCATACCTAAACTTAGAGAAATTCTTGGCCACCCCCATAATTATGTTTACTATGAGTACATAATCTTTATGTATCATCAACTTTCTATGTACCGCATCACAACAATCTGTGTAGTCCTATCAATAGAGTTGTTTCAATCATCTCAAAGTTTTCAATTACTAAGTAAATTGTAGGTCCATATTGTAGCGCATCCATAGTCACTCACCATAATTTGAACAATCTGGCTCCACATAGAAACATCAAATCTTCCACACATCAGTGTTTCGCACCCAAGCCAAAAACAAATCTTGATAAAAGTCATTGATAAACCCCAAGTGGTCTGTGTCGAACCAGTTCACATTGCATTGTCATATCTGAAATTTATGGAAAAAATATATACATCCCTCGACTCTAAACCAAGGGTCTACACGAGATGTCTTGTTCCTTCACCGTTCTTAGATTATTCCCATGACGCAAATTTCAAAAACTTTGAACTTTTCAATATACCAGATAACTGTTCCTTTCTCTACTTGTTTACCAATCTTATTCTTTGACCAACAATCCATGACATCTTACCTCATGCTCTAAATCAAAATTGTAAGTGAAACTCTTTCTTTAGTCCTTTAACAATCAAAAGTAACAAATTTATGACCCATACCATGCACAAATCCTATAAAATACTAAAAAGCTGATGCGATCAATCATTTCTTACCTTACCAATCAATACTTTGACAAAACATACTACCACAAACGTAGACATACAATCAAAGACTTGAATTCATATTCCAACCGTACCAGTTACTAAACTAAAAACCACAAAAGAACTTATCACCACACTCAAGATGAACGTCAATAAACTTATTTCTCAAATCTTCTCTAACAGTTTTTGACCCTTATGAATGACATGTAACATTATCACCATAACCAAAGAGAAATATATGCAACCAACTGTTTGTGAACCCAATTCTCCACTCTCTCTAAAGATACATCTTTGGTCCTTGAAATCAGAGTAAATACCCTTGTTCTCAACTCTTCCTGAAGTCTAAACTGAATCCTACTAATTTTTTCCATTTGTTACTCTAGCTCTTTTAAATTCTTTTTGAGCAGTGTCTCAACAAACCCTTCAACATTCCATACAATTGTGCTACTAACCAATTAGTAGATAACCACAACTTTAGATACTTGCAAGTTGTTATTACCATACCGATTCCATTTAACCAAAAATCCTTATCATATGGTTACATCATGGTCATAATCCATCATGAACTCTTACTATCATTATGGTCAGCAGTTATTTCTCTCATGTCAAAGTCAACCTTATGATCCACATTACACCTTATGCCATGTAATACCAACCAAATCCAAAGGACTAACTAAATTCTATATGCACTTCGTTACTAAAATCCTCAATTGCCTTCATACAAGTATACTCTCTAGGACTTCCTTTATCCATAAGATTTCCATTCCGATATCAATCACACCCTTGGATCTTAGAATGAAATCACCCGTCCTCATTTAAAATCGTTGAGATGCACTTCATAACCTAAACATATTAATACAATATCAAAGACCCACCACTAAAATATGCCTTATGAATAATGCTTAACCCAAGCGTCCGTAGTAATAAAGTAGTTGGTTTCTCAAATATGAATGTAACATCTAATCTCATTATACAAGAATGTGATACATCTCATAACTCCTCAAGTATTTAATACTCACAATTAATAATCCACATATCCTTTTCCAAGTACCATTAGTACAACATCGTGAAATTCCATTACATGAACCACTAGAGCACATCATACCTATAGATACAATCGTATTAAAATAGTTCAGACATTTCTACCCATTGAATAGCTGCAAGCCATTACCAAATCTGTTCCGTATCTAGCCCAAGAAAAATACATTATTTCGGATATCAAGTTGATAGTAGGAGTAACACAATACATAAATCTACCCAAGTAAGGATCTGCAACAACACAGATTCAAAAAGAAGAATTTTTTTTAGGTTTTCTGGAACAGGTTCTAGTACTAACGGAACTACCGACGAACCGTAACTTGACTTAGGAACTGTAGGTGGGAACCATATGTGGAAAGATTAAATGATTTAAAATGTAAGTCTCAGTATCCTTTTTATGGTTTACCAGGACAGTCGGTCATTTATTGTACGAGTCGTGGGTGGTCTCGTAGGTGAGTCCTAGACGTAGTAAAATTTGGAGCGTCAAAGCTGGGACCTACAGTTTGTATGTACGGCCAATAACTTGACCAAATGAATGTACATAACGACCGTCATTGGGGGCCAAAAAGTGGGGCCCCAGAATCTCATTGACGATTGGAAAGGACGGTTAGTAGTTGGACCTAGTGACCGTAAGTCCAACCGTTGGTGGAGGTCTAGAAGCTATTTTAGAGGATTTTTTTTATTCTTCCTAATCACTTTAACCATGTACTGCATCGGTTTGTCTTCTCCCCTTAGCCCTATATAAAAAACTTTAACTCCCAAATCACCCAATTTAATTCACTCTCCTAAATTCCTAAAAAAAGACTGATCAAGTTCATCCTCCCAAATATTTCTCTCTCTAAGAATGAAGAAGAAGATGAACTAGGGTTCCATTCATGTATTACTTTCCACCATAGATTTTGGTCTTTGAATATCAAGGTATGATACTCTTCACATATGGAGTTCTTTCCTCTATCGAGTTCCTAAAATTCAAAATTTTGTTATGTTAGATTCCCTTATAAAATTAGGATTTTATTCAATTTCCATGTGTTCCTTTAAATATTGATACAATTGATTGATTTATGTCTTTTTATGCATGAATTGAAGTAATTGAATGTTTTAAATTAAATTCCCCATGAACCCATGCATGACCTATGATTTCTAGACTATGATGATATGATGTGGGTTTTGAACTATGAGAGATGAATTTATGAAGATATGCATATTTCTTTATGAAATTGATGAAAATTGCTTAAGGTTGTTGTGAAAGAATTTCTCATGTACAACTCAAAATGTGAAAGGGTTTTCTCACATAAAGGATTCTTAGAATTGAAAGGTTTGCTCAACTAAACATTAAAGCTATTCTAATGAACAATAGCATGAATTGGCTATTTGATATGCCCTTCCATGGATAATAAGATTAGCTAATACTAATGACTATTCCATGGGATTTATTCTTAGCACCGAGAGGATATTTAGATGGAAGCTCTCCCATAGTAGAGGTCAATTTTCTATTAGCAATCTCCCAATCCCATAAGTATGTGCTACCCTAGGTTTGTCTTTGTTAGACATTAGCTAGTCGATCCTCTTAAGCTAGAAGTTTATGGTTCTTACCTTGGTAAGTATGGACATCTCTTTTCAGTGTAGGATAGACACCAGATTTTCTGTTATAGGTCACATGGTTTATATGTCGGTTAATAACTACTTCCCATAATAATGACCTAAGGTTACTTCTAGAGGTATCTCAAATATGTTTTAAAGATGTATAGGTTTCATTTACCATGATTATGACTTATGTTTCAAACATGTTACTTTGCGATTTAGCTTGGCCATTGCATGTCTTATACAATCCTTCTAGAATGATTTCATAACTCTTATGCATTGCTGTCATACTTGGTACATTCTATGTACTAACGCATACTCTAGCCTATATTGTTTCACCAATGTAGGGTCCGACGGTCTTATCCTGCATACTCGCGGCTAATTGATATCTTGTACAAATTAAAGATTGGTGAATCATCACGTTCTAAAGACTGAGACTCTTTATTTCCATATGTCCTTTCTTTTCGGATGTTGCATGTGATGTATGGGTTACGTCCCAATCACTCTTTGATGTAATAGATGGATTTGAGACTACATCAAACGTATGCTACCTTTTATGTCAAAATCTTATAATACAAATTGTGTTTTGAACTCTTTAAATTCTATTATCTTGTATTATGTATGCTAAGTGTTTCGTTTAGGGCCTCTCGGGATCTTATACGTCATGATATGACTAGGGTGTACTTTAGGTCATGACAAACTTGGTATTCATAGCACAAGACTTAGAAAGGTCCTAGGAAGTCTCTAAGCCACGTCGAGTAGAGTCTTGTTGATGAGTGTGAAACGCATTACATTTATAATTAAGAATCTATAAGATGATTAGGAAGCTCCACTTCTATTATTACTCAAAAGTCGTGTGATAGTGTGTAACTTCATATGTTCTTCTCCTACTCCCTATTTAGATGTTTTGTAAGATATGGACCCTCGACGAGCTTACGTTAGGAGGAACGGGAATAGGAATGTGGAACAAGAAGATCCTTAAGTTTGGGCCGACCCTTTGGCCAAGCAGTTGACTAATACGGAGTTTAGGGCTACTATTCAAGTGTTAGCTCAAGTCAATAGAGAGGTTGTGGACCCCATGGACACAAATATGGATACAACGACATCTAGAGTGAAGGACTTCACTAGAATGAATCCTCCAAAGTTTCATGATTCCAAGGTTGAGGAAGATCTTCAAGATTTCATTGATAAAGTATACAATGTGTTGATGATCAAAGAAGTGACGTTGGTGGAAAAGGTGGAATAGGCCTCTTATCAACTTAAGGGTGTTGCTCAATATCTTAGGTTAACCAATGGAAAGAAGAGAGGTGGTTGATGTAGGTCCTCTTGATTGGGAAAAGTTTAAGGTTGCTTTCCTTGATAGGTTTTTTCCCTTGAAAGTAGGGAGGCAAAGGTACTTGAATTCATCAATTTTCGTCAAGGAAATATGAGGGTGAAGGAATATGCTTTGAAGTTCATGCAATTGTCTAGGATGCTCCAACAATGGTTGCCAATCCTAGAGCAAGGATCAATAAGTTCAATTTGAGAGTGTTTGAGATGGTAGTCAAAGAATGTTGTACCACCATGCTCATCAATAATATGGACATTTCCCGAATAATGGTTCATGCTCAACAAATATAGAAGATAAACTTAAGAAAATACCTGGGAGACAAAGAAGGCAAGAACATGTGATGGTGACTTTTCACATTCAAGGTCCAATGGACAAGATCATTATATGTTCTGACAAAGGTTTTCTGGTCAAGGTTCATCCATTGCACCTCCTAAATTCAAAAAAGATAGGTTGTCTAACCCTCTACCTCAAGGAGGAAATGGTGATAGATTTTCATCGTCTACTTTTGCTAAATGTGGATGGAATCATGAGGGTAAATGCTTAGCAGGTACAAATGATTTATTTGGTTATGGTAAGAATGGTCATAAGATGAGGGATTGTCCATCAGTTACGCATAAGGAAAGATAAGGTAGGCAAGCAACGCCTAGTGGTTCGGGTTAAAATGATCCAATTCAAAACTAATTCTATGCACTTAAACTCATTATGGGCAAGCGGGTTCTCCCGATGTGGTTATTACTATATTGAAAGTCTTTTATCTTTCTGTTTATGCATTGTTTGATCTCGGTTCTACCTTGTCTTTAGTGATGCCATATGTGGTTATGATGTTTTACATTATTTCGAATGTGTTGTTAGACCCTTTTTCTATCTCTACTCCTGTTGGTAAATCTGTTGTGGCTAAGAAATTCTATAGAAATTGTCTCGTCTCTCTAACACATAGAGTCAGTCATGTTGATCTTGTAGAGCTTGATACACTATATTTTGATATTATTCTTGGTATGGATTGGTTTTATTCTTGTTATGCTTCTATTGATTGTACAACCCGAGTTTTCAAGTTTCAGCTTCCAAATGAGCCTATCCTAGAGTGGAAAGGGGGATCTGTGCCACAAGTTCAGTTTGTTTCTTTTCTTAAAGCTAGAAATATGATTCTCAGGGTTGGATATACACTCTAGTTAGGGTGAGGTATAGGGATTATAAAACACCTACTTTTGAGTCGGTCCCCATTGTTAGTAAGTTTTGGAAGTGTTTCTTGATGATCTACCCAGTGTTCCTCTCGAAAGGAAAATAGACTTCGGTATTTACCTTCTCCTTGATATGCAACCTATATCTATTCCTCCTCTCTGAATGGATCTGGCAGAAATTAAGGAATTAAAGGAGCAATTGAAGTATTTGTTGGATAAGGATTTCTTTCTACCGAGTATCTCTCCATAGTGTGCTCCAGTTTTGTTTGTTCGAAAGAAAGATGGTTCACTTCGTATCAATATCAATTACTGTCAGTTCAATAAGTTTACCATAAGAATAAGTATCTTCTTCCAATGTTAGATGATTTTCTTGATCAACTACAAGGAGAAAGTTACTTTTCTAATATTTACCTCCGGTCGGGTTATCACCAATTAAGGGTGAACGAAGATAACATTTTGAAGACGGCATTCCAAATTCGGTATGGTTATTATGAGTTTTTGGTGATGTCCTTCGGGTTGACTAATGCTTCAGCTGCTTTTATAGATTTTATGAATAGGGTGTTTATACAGTACGTTGATATGTTCATGATCGTGTTTATTGATGATATCTCTATATATTCAAGGGGTGAAGACGAGCATACTGATCATTTGAGGATTGTGTTGCAGGTCCACAAGGACCAACAACTCATTGAAAAGTTTAGTAAGTGTGAGTTTTGGTTCAGATCAAATGATTTTCTTAGTAACATTATTTCTGGAAAGGGTACTGAGGTAGATCCTAAGAAGACGGATGCGGTTAAGAGTTGGCCTATGATTGAATAACGCTATCAAAGACACTTCATCCTATTCTAAGTGTCAACGATTGTTAGTCAGTATAAAACCCAACTAAATGAGTTGGGGTCAAATCCCACAAGGAGCGGTATGTGTTCCAAAATTCAAGTGGCAAGTATAAACGTGTTACAATCAGTCATAGGAATAAAAATTATTGAATCAAGACATGATTCAAATTTAGCGATGACACGAATGTCAAATGGGGTTTTTTAGTTTTGATTATCAACTACAAACAGTGGCAAACACTATGAAATAACATTTAATGAGGCGGGTTCTTGGGATGTGATCGATTATAGGATAATATACAAATGGTTAATTGCAACTATTAGAAAATAGCTAGATATTAGTGAGTAAGCTAGGCTATAGAGGAGATAAACTTTCTCTCGAACAATCTATCCCGAATAAGGTTGATTTCTCTCAAACATCAACAAGCATGCAAAATAAGAACAACCCACACCTTAGTCCATTCACTCTCTTGAGCTGAATGTGTGGGATTGAGTATATGATTCACTCTCTCGAGCTGAACCTAGGTCAACCCAATACCCACTGACCATCAATCAAAAACCTTAGTTCTAAAACCTCTCTCTCGAGCAAGCCAAGAACGCAAAGCTAGAACTGGCATTTGCAACTACAATTCGTAAATTAAACCACAATTAATGACTGAACTCACTTCTAAATAGCATTTAAACTAACAATTAGCAATACCCATAAACTAAATCAACCCATAATCACATAATCACACCCCAAGAATTGGGGTTTTAGCTAGACATCATAAAAAGGTATAAACCATTACCAAATTTATTATCCATCAAGTGGGTAAGAGTAGATTCGTCCTTATAATGCTCCAATTCGAAGAATCTCAAAGACCCACTTCCAATTTTTCAAAAGTGAAAAACTTAAATTCTTCAAAGCATAGAAAAACTAGAGAAAACTTATCTCCGTTCTAAAAACATATGAGCTATGATAAGATAATATGATATCAAATACTAAACTAAATGTTCAAAAATGTATTTATAGTCATCAAAAATGTGCTACGAAGAGTGATTGGGCGAGGTAAGTCGGGCTCGCCGAACCACTCAGTGAGCCACCCTTCGATCATTTCCATAGCCTTTCTGCCTTGGCATTCAGCATCATCAAGGTTCGAAACTTTCGGCGATCCAGCATTGCGTCGCAGAACTACTCAATGATTTGTCGACTGCTTCTTTCCATCGCCAACTTGATTTCTCCCCTCAGGGCTTGGCACACTAGAACTTTAGGCGGTCAAATAGCCACTCGGCGATTCGCCGAATGAACTTTGTGATCACCAGGCTGCCTCTCTTCATCCTTTCAGCCTGTTTTGTTCCTTTTTACTTGGTAGTGTCCTTGCTTTGTTCCTCAATCCATATACCTAAAAATCAAGGGTTTTACATCAGTTATTGGCACAAAATAACCATTTCAGGACACTAATTCTATATAAACAAAGCCCTAAATGAGTCCAAATATCGGACTCATCAACACCCCCAACTTAAACTTTTGTTTGTTCTCAAGTAAAACTCAAGTTCAACAGTTCAAAAAGGATGTCTCAAACAGTGCTACACAAGACTCAATCATGAATGCACACAACAAAACTCAACTTACTTATGCAAAGATCAATTGTGCACTCAAAGATTCAAGTTACGACTCACCATTATCAAAGACTCTCAAGTTCACAATACTTTCTACAAAATCAAGTTTAAGCTCAACAAAGGTACTTAAATGCCCTCACATCAAGAATGATTCCATATTCACACACAATTTTTCAACAAACTATATCTCTGTAATCATATACAACTCTCACACCCACAAAGATGAACACATTAATGACTTCACCCATAGGTTTTCCCTTATTTTCCAATCAACATTCATTTCAGCTCACTAAAAATCAAAAAGGTCTTTCCAAGGCTTGTAACGGGGTTGAGTGTAAAAGTATGGTCATTTAGGCTCAGTAGCTTCTATCCTCATGAAATGTGGTATGAACATAATTTTTTCTTCCTTTTTGTTCAGCATTTTCACTCATGCTCAAAATTCACCCCATTATTCACTTCCAATAGATTATCAGACACCCCATTTCTCTTGCAACTTTCACAACTTTGTTTCACAAATTTTTCATTCCTTTTTCTTTTTCATTCTTCTTTTCTTTCTCTTCTCTTCTTTTTGTATGGAGGGGTTCCATATTTTTCAAAACCATGGATCAAGGGGGACTTCTTCACACTTTTTGATTTACCTTCTCTTTTCACCACACCCCCAACTTAGGCTTTTGGCCTAAGTTGGCTATTCAAACAAACCACACTTCATGAGGATTATGGGTGAATGGATACAGAGGGGTTACAATTGCATCAAGTTTCTTCCAAGAAAAGTATAAGGATCAAATGAGGTTCAACCAAAGTCCACACACTCACAAGGTTGGCCACAAAAGAGGTATATTGTCAAATTGTTTCACTCTTAATTTTTTTTGCCTAAGATCATTTCAAGAGGTTGCATCACTTAGTCAACCGGACCAACGTGGAAAATTCTAGGTGTCATCACACAAGGTTCACGGTAAGCTGATCACACAAGGCATATGCACTAATATCAAACAAGACTCCACACTTTTTCTAGTGTGCAATATTCATCACAAGAGACTCATTCGATAATTGGCTAGTCACAACAAGATTCAAAAAGTCCACATATTGTCTATGCAACTTCATTTGGCGAGTTATAGCTGTGCATTCATTTTTGTTTGATTAAGAGCAATATTCAAGTCATTGGTATGATCATAACCGATACTCAAATTTGCACAAGAACAACGACAATCACACACAAGAGGTGGCAATTTTTTTTAGAAAGGGTCAAAAATAATTTACATTCATCATAAGGAGCCACAAGCTCAAACATTCACAAAACAATATCAAAACACAATTTAAACACACAAAACCCAATATATACAAAAGAAATAGTCACAAAAGGTAGTTATGAAAATACCTCACCCCACCACAAACAAAAAAATGCAGTTGTTCTCAAATGCAACAAAATAATAAAAGTCAATCAAAGTGACAAAGAGAGAGGTAAAGAAGGGTCATGTATACACAATTTCTCCATCTGTCAGGGCATCAGTGCCTGATGCATCCTCAGCATTAGCTCCACCAGATCCTGACATGGATGTATCTGCCAATGAAATCTGCATGGATGAATCTACCATGGCGTTCTCAACCTCTGTAAGGCCCTCATAAGTGGTTGCCTCATCGACTCAGCAACAACCACCTCCTCAATTCAAACATCATCTCCGGTGGTAGCCGGAGGCATATCTCTCTAAGTTGGCATGTCGGGGATCTCCACAGTCTAAAAAATCACGGACATATCTTTGCACTTCAGCTGGTCCACGTCCTTCCTCAGCTCAGCAACTGCGGCCTTTAGATCTGTGACCTCATCATTGGCCCTCTGGCCTCGTTCACACTCCGCTATCATTGCCTCAAGGGCATCAATAGCCACACTAAGGGGTGTCACAACAGCAGTAAGGGCCCTCTCTATCATCCTAGGAATTATGGCCTCAAGCCTTGAGGCATACCTATCAGTAGAATTGGTTGGCTACCCCATCCGTAGTAATGCAACCTGAGTGAGTAGGGGTCGGGAAGCAGCAGTGTAGAACCAAACCTAGGGGCAAGGGAGCATAAAAGGAACTCAGAGTCATGGAAGGGGCATCACTAGATATACCTAAAGGCCCAGGGGCCAGAGTAGGCAATATTGCCTCTGCAGGTAGTGCATTAGTATCAACATCTAAGGAGGTTTCAACGAGGGTTGGCTTCTTCTTCTCAGCCTCATCTTTCAAGTATTCAACCTCAATCCGCCGGATGTTAGTACAAGATGTGGGAGTCACTTCCACATCCTTCTTTGCATTAAAAGGCACTCGAGCTCGTCTACACAGCTCGATAATGAGTACTAAAAAATGGAGAGAGGTTTGGCACTGCTTGGCCCTCATGGATATTTCTTGGCAAATGATCATACCCAAATTTATAAGCTTCCCTAAAATGATGGACCCAAGACACGCCGCTTTTGTGTGGCGGAGGATAGATTCATTCTGAGATGGCATAATGGTGCTGCTGATGAAGCCAAACCAATAACTCGCTGCCACGTTGAGGTCCTTCTTCTCAATATGCACTCCAGCCTCGACCCACTAAGGAGTACCATCCGACAACAGAGGAGCCAACCACTCCTTCATAGTATCCAAAGACTTGGTCTTGATCATGTATTGGTAGTCATCAGTAATGTTGGTAGTGCACTCTAATACAACATTGATTTCACCACTGTCACACTTTACCTTCTTGCCTCTGACGACCACATAATCCACCGACTTGAATGTGCTAGCCTTCCTCTTCCCTTATGGCACTAGCGCTCTGTAGGTAGTGTAGAACTCCTAGACCAAATTTGGAATGTAAGGACGACGGGGTTTCATGAATATTTGGAGCTTGTGAGACTTCAAACAACTCCAGATCTCTGGGTATCTGTCTATCACTCCATCACTAGACAACCTCTTCTCTTCAATGATTATCCTCAATTCGTCAGCCTTTAGTCTGTTCATGGACCGGGGAGGAGGACCATATGCAGGTGATGCAGGGACCACAACCTAGTTTGGGAAAGGAAGAGGAATAGTGGCCTAGGGAGTCCTTATCCTAGATGGATTATTCAACCTTTTGGACCGCAATTTACCTCTCCTGCTAAAAGTAGCTCATCATCCTTAGGCTAAAAAATGGTAGCTTGAGGATCCTAGTGCTCACCCTCACACTCAGAAGTGGTGAGAGTAGTGCCATATATTCCGTCACTGTCGGAGCTGACATCTAGTGACACAGAAGCAGTTGTCTTCCCTTTCCCTTTGCCCTTCCCACCTAAGGTAGGAAGTTTTGTTGCGTTTGCCCGGAATGCAGTTACATCCTAATATATGGTAATTCCCTTTGCCCTCTTGCGGGGTGGCATGTCTCGTACTATTACCTTTGGTGTAATCATATCTTCAAGATACATCAGAATTATTTAGAAACAAGTCAAGAAAAATGGACAAAAATAAGCTATAGAAAGACTCACCGAACTGATCGGCGAGTTGTTGAGTAACTTAGGCAATCCATATCAGGCTTGCCGAATGCACTGGCCCAAAAAATTCCCAGAAAAATGGCATGTGGGAGCTGAGAAAGGCCTTTTGGAGAATCGCCGACATCATTCGGTGAGCACAAATTATCCCGCGAAAAATCACAGTGTATTTTAAGGGTTAGGGGCGCAGAAAAGGCAATCATGGAAACTTTCGGTGAGTCGCAGAGTGCACTCGGCGAACTCAAGCTTCTCGTAGAAAGTTATGGAACCATACTCAACAAAACCATGAAATTAAAGGCTATCAAGGGGGATTTCAGCATAGTGGTTCGGCGAGCTCGACCCAGCTCGCCAAACTGCCCAACTGCCCAACGTGCCTATTTTCAACCCCAACTTCCAAAATCAACCCTGCAGCCCCTGCAAATAATATCAAACCACACAGATCTCAATTAAGCCCAGAACCATTAGACCCATGCAACCGGGGTACTCAAACTTCCCCCGGTTTAGCCAAAATTAGCCATTTGATGACTTTAGCCCTAAAGAATGACGTCAAACGCTCCATCATTGGGCAAAGCACGTCATTCAACACAATTTGGGTTACTCAGACTTCACCAGACTAGAATCAACAACAATTAAGCACAACCCACAAGAATACCATCAATTTTAAAGCACGAAATTTAGGAAATCAACAACTTAGGCAATTGAGGAATAATATAAAAATTAAAATAGGCACACAAGCACACATTCATGATTTCAGAGAGGCCCAGCACACATCAAAACAACTTATAATAAAGCATTTGATTTCAACCGCTATTTACGAGTTTGGGGTTCAAAAAAACCAACTTTTATGCTGAAAGATGAATCTATAACGCTAGGCAACAAAGTATCCAACTTTGAACAAAAGATCGACGACCAAAAATTGGTAAAATTCAAAAATAAAGGAAATATATAGTGCGGGTGTGACTGTATGAAATTAAAGAGTGAGGGAATGTAAAGGAGTTTAAAAGTATAAACCTTTTGCCTTTTAAAACCGTTCAGTTTGCGCCCTTTCGGCGATATTATTTTTCCTCACTGAACCACTTGGCAACAGGCCGAGTGGTTAGTTACCTCGCCGAGTTTTACAGGACCTCTTATAACTTGGGGGTCCAAACGGCGGACAAAGTTGGGCTCGCCGACCTCTTCGGCAAGTCACCGACTGGACATTTTGCTCACCAATCTACACTTTTCAAATACAATATACACTTCAACCTGCACAATCAACACTTGTTATTCCAAAAACAAAAAGAAAGAAAATAAAAACTTGGGTTGTCTCCCAAGCAGCGCCTTAGTTAACGTCCTGGTATGATGCAAGTCCCAACTTAAGCTTCATTCTTAGGTTTGACATAGTATCACTAGGCAACCCTCTTTTTTATCTTGGGTAGAGATGAGACAACATATGACCCATTGGAGTCTCCAGTCGCCGAATTAACATAGAATGAGAGGCAGTCATCTGATTTATTATCGAGAAATTCTCTTTTATCTCTTTCAACACTATGTTGTGTTCTTCGACTTTGTGATGAATATGTAAGAGTACCTCTTCTATCTTCCTACAATCATAATCCTTGGGCTTTCTACGCTCGTGAGGGGGAATGTACATATCTTTCTTTTGTACAGTATTTCCAATTCCATGATCTTTTTGGCCAATAGATCCAGCTGAGTCAACAGTTTGGCCAAATTCTGGTCCTTTTCTTTCTCACTGTTTGTCTTAGTCATGTGATCGAGGAGTTGGGCTACAATTGCATAGGGTTTTCGTATTAGACCACTCAGAGAAAGTTGGTCAGCCACTCTGCTGTTTTCAGGACCAAGACCTCTATAGAAACATTCCAGAAGCATCATATCTAGGATTTCCTGAGATGGGCACTGGAGCAATATTGTCTTAAACAATAGCCACAACTCCTAGAGCATTTCACCTTCCAAGTGCTGGAAGTTTAGGATATTATCCCTGAGAATCATCATCTTCAACGGTGAGTGGTCCACTTGGTTGTCATTGTTACTTTTAACACTCATTTCTTCTGTTTTAGACTGCAACACAAAAACCAAAGCTAAAAGTAAGTACATTCAACTATGAATAAAAAGAACAAAATTCAACTTCACCAAAAGAATTCCAAACAACACCACTACCCGGCAGCGGCACCATTTTGATTAAATAATGCTATCAAAGACACTTCATCCTATTCTAAGTGTCAATGATCATTAGTTAGTATAAAACCCAACTAAATGAGTTGGGGTCGAATCCCTTAGGGAGCGGTATGTGTTCCAAAATTTAAGTGGCAAGTATAAATGTGTTCCAATAAGTCATAGGAATAAAAATTAACAAATACAGACATCATTCAACTTTAGGGGTGACACAAATGTCAAATAGGGGTTTTTAGTTTTGATTATGAACTACAAACAGTGGGAAAAATATGAAATAACAGTAATGAGATGGGTTCTTGGGTTGTGATCGTTTATAGGCTAATATAGAAAGATGGGTAATTGCAACTAATAGAAAATAGCTAGATATTAGTGAGTAAGTTAGGCTATAGAGGAGATAACCTTTCTCTCGAACAATCTATCCCGAATCAAGTTGATATCTCTAGAACATCGACAAGCATGCAAAATAAAAACAGCCCACACCTTAGTCCATTCACTCTCTCGAGATGAATGTGTGGGATTGGGTTTCGGATTCACTCTCTCGAGGTGAACCCAGGTCAACCCAATACCCACTGACCATTAATCAAAAACCTAAGTTCTAAAACCTCTCTCTAGAGCAAGCCAAGAACGCAAAGCTAGAACTGCATTTGCAAATATAATTCTTAAATTAAACCACAATTAATGATTGAACTCCCTTCTAAATAGCATTTAAACTAGCAACTAACAATACCAATAAACTAAATCAGCCCATAATCACATAATCACACCCCAAGAATTAGGGTTTTAGCTAGACATCATAACAAGGTAAAAACCCATTACCAAATTGATTATCCATCAACTGGGTAAAAGTAGATTCTTCCTTACAATGATCCAATTCGAAGAATCTCAAAGACCCACTTTTAATTTCTCAAAAGTGAAAAACTTCAATTTTTCAAAGCTTAGGAAAACTAGAGAAAACTTATCTCTGTTCCAAAAATATATAAGATATGATAAGATAATATGATATCAGATACAAAACTAAATGTTTAAAAATGTATTTATAGTCATCAAAAATGTGCTGCAAACAGTCACTCGGCAAAGTAAGTTTGGCTCGCTGAACCACTCGGCGAACCGCCATATGGTCACTTCCATCACCTTTCTGCCTTGCCACTCAGCATCCTCAAGGTTTGCAACTTTGAGCGATCCAGCATTGCATCGGGGAACTACTCGGTGATTTATCGACTGCTTCTTTCCATCACCAACTTGATTTCATCCCTCATGGATTTGCACACTAGAACTTTAGGTGGTCAAATACCCACTCAACGAATCACCGAGTGAACTTGGCGATCAACATGCTGCTTTTCTTCATTCTTTCATCCTATTTTGTTCTTTTTTGCTTGTTAGTGTCCTTGCTTTGTTCCTCAATCATGTACATGAAAATAAAGGGTTTTACATTATTATTGGCACAAAATAAGCATTTGAGGAAACTAATTTTATATAAACAAATCCCTAAATAAGTCCAAATCTCATAATCATCAGCCTAGACCTCTATCCCCTTTGGCTAATAGAAGTTTCTTAGATTTAGCTAGTTACTGTAGAAGGTTTGTGGAAGGGTTTTCGTCGATTTCCTTTCCATTGACGGCATTGACAAAAAAAAAGTGAAATTCACATGGTCGGAAGCTTCTGAAAAGAGTTTTTAGGAATTGAAAGACAGACTTACTTCCCATCCGGTGTTGACTCGACCGGAAGGAACCAATGGGTTTGTTGTTTGCTGTGATGTTTCAAGAATTGGGTTGGGATGTGTCCTTATGCAAAATGGGAAACTCATTGCCTATTCTTCAAGGAAACTTAAGGTGCATGGAGTGATCTATCCTACCCATGATTTAGTACTAGCGGGAGTTATGTGTGTTTTAATGATTTGGAGGTATTACTTATATGGTGTTTATGTTAATGTAGTTGAATAACCATAAAAGTTTGCAATATGTGTTTAAACAGAAGGATATATATATTTGGCAAAGAACGTGGCTTGAGTTACTAAAGGATTATGATATGCATGTTCTCTATCACCCCGACAAAGCGAATTTGGTGGCAAATTCTCTTAGTCTCTTATCAGTGGGTAGTGTTGCTTATATTGATAATGGTAAGATGGAGTTTGTGTGAGATGAACCTTGATTGGCCCGATTGGGTGTTTGGTTGGTTGATTCCACCAAAAGTGGTGTTATGGTTCACAATGGTTCAGAATCGTCCATTGTGTCAGATGTGAAAGCCAAGTAAGGTCTTGACCTAATCTTCAGTGATTTGAAGGAAGAGGTGCTCAATAAATCTTTTGAGGCTTTCTCCATAGGGGGAGATGGAATGAATAGATATCAAGGTCCTTTGTGTAATCCTAAGGCAGGTGATTTGAGAGAGAAAATAATATCAAAAACCCATATATCTCAATATTCCATTCACATGGGAGCCACCAAGATATATTGTTACTTACAGGAGGTCTATTGGTGGAATGGAATGAAAAAGGATATTGCAGAATTTATGGCTTAGTTTACAAAACAAGTGAAAGTTGAGCATCAAAAGTCGAGAGGTTTGTCCCAAGATATTAGCATTCCAACGTGAAAGTGGGAAGATTTGAATATGGACTTTATTGTTGGTTTACCCCACACACTTGATTTTGGTTATAGTAGATCGTATGATTAAATTGGCTCATTTCATCCCCGTAAAGGTTTCTTATGCAGCGGAAGACTATTCTAAGTTGTACTTGAAAGAAATGGTTAGGTTACATGGAGTACCCTTATCCATTATCTCCGATCGTGGTACCCAATTCACTTCTCAGTGTTGGAAATCTTTCAAAAAGTGTCTTCGTACTCGTGTTAAGCTTAGTATAACCTTTCATCCTCAAACCGATTGGCAATGGGAGCATACTATCCAAACTTTCAAAGATATTTTTAGATCTTATGGTATTGACATCAAGGGTAATTGGGATGATCATTTGCCTTTGATTGAATTCACGTATAATAATAGCTATCACTCAAGCATTGGTATGGCTCCATTTGAGTCCCTATATGGTAGGAGGTTTAGATCTCATGTAGTTTGGTTTGAATTTGATTAAGTTTCCTTGATAAGTCCCGAATTGGTACATGAAGATATGGAAAAAGTTTGGCCTATTAGAGAAAGGTTGAAAGCACCTCAAAGTCGACAAAACTAATATGCTGATGTTAGAAGAAGAGATCTTAAGTTTGATATGGATGATTGGGTCTATTTAAAAATTTCACCTATGAAGGGCGTGATGAGATTTGGAAATAAGGGGAAACTTAGTCCTCGTTATGTGGGCCCATATCAGATTTTGGGGTGTATTGGTTAAGTTGCATATGAACTTGATTTTCCCAATGACTTGTAATCGGTGCATCCGATTTTCCATGTCTCCTTATTTATGAAATGTATTGGTGATCTAACATCTATAGTGCCATTGGAGAGGTTTGGTATAAAAGATAACCTTTCTTATGAATAAGTTCTTGTTGAGATTTTGGACCGGCAAGTTTGGAAGTTGAGAAATAAACAAGTTGACTCTGTAAATGTTCTTTGGAGAAATCAGTTAGTTGAGGGTGCTACTTGGTGGGTCGATGCCGATATGATGTCCCATTATCCTGATCTCTTTCCGTCCATCCCTACTCTAGCTTGAGGTATTCAATTCCTCATGGTTCACTCTTTTGGTTTTATGTGTCTTAGATATTCCCATGATTCCTCATTTATGCATATTCATCAAAAGCTTAAATTTTGAGAAAATGAGTTAACTTGATAGATTTCTTCATGTTTATGTGCATTTGGGTGTAAGTTGCATATAGACCTTATTAAAGGATGCTTTGAACATGCTTTAGATTGGACTTAATGTTTCCTGCTCCGATATGTGCATTTATGATATGGCATTCATGTTGGACTGTCAGATCTAGTTCCTACCCTTTTTATGATGTCGTGAATCCAATTCAAGGATGAATGTTACCGAAATGGAGATATTGTAACTCCTCAAATTCAAAGAGAAGGAAAAATTTCAAGTTTTTTGGAACTGGTGCTAGTACTGATGGAACCACCGATGAACCATAGGTTGACTTACGAACCATAGGTGGGAACTCTAGGTTGCAGCTTACATGATTTAAAATGAAAAGTCCTAGTACCCTTTTTACGATTCAGCAGGATGGTCCGTCGTTCAATGTACGAGTCGTAGGTAGGTCCTGTAGTTGAGTCCCAAACTTAGTAAAATTTTGAGGGTCAAATTTTAGACCTACGGTGGGTATGTATGACCCGTGAGTGGACCAGCAGACCGACATAGCCATTGTTGTTGGGGGACAAAAAGTGGGGTCCCATAACCCCATTGATGATTGGACAGATTGGTCCGTAGTTGGACCTACAGACCGTAAGTCCAACCATTGGTAGAGTCCTGACAAATATTTTTAAGACATGTTTTGTCTTTTTCTTAATCGATCTGAGCCTATATTACGTCGTTTTTCCTTCTATCCCTAGCTCTATATAATATTTTTAACCCCCAAATCAGCCAATTAAATTCACTCTCCTAAATTCTTGAAAATAAGATTGATCAAGTTCATCCCCCCAAATATTTCTCTCTTTAAAGAAAAAGAAGAACTAGGTTTCTATTCAAGTCTCAATTTCCCCCATAGCTTTTGGTCTTTTAATTTCAAGGTATGATAGTATTCACCTATGGAGATCTTTCCTAAATAGGGTTCCTAAAAATTCCCCTTTATTTTAAAGTTAGATTCCCCAATCATATAAGGGTTTTATTCAATTGACATGGGTAAGGAAAATTCTCATTTAGTAAGGCATGACAAAGAAAGTAACTCATAATAACATTTCCAAGTTAAGCATTCATCATTACATTAAGCCTTTAAGTCAACATTCTCATTAGCATCATTATGAGTTTATTCATTTCATTAGACATTACGACCTTAGAGAAACACACCATATCCCTCTCAAAGCCTACTCGTGCAATACATGAATGGCATCCCATACTACAACCCACACTTCATAGAACCTTTAGATTAACCATAGCACGTAACTCACATGATGGGAATAAGCCCTAACCGACATAGACCATGTGAGCTTAACATGGAATACGATGTCATGTCCCACACCGAAAAGAGTTGGTCTACTTGCCTAAGGTAGAAATGGTAACATTTTAGCTTAGGTGGATCCACTAGCTAATAACTTACGTGGGCACTTATTTAAGGGATAAGAAAGATGTTCATTGAAACCCGGCCTAACATGGGGAGAGCTTTCATCTTACCATATCCACTCGGTGCTAAGCTTACATTCCCATAGAGTAGTTCATTCTCATTAACATTATTATACTTGAGAGGGCCACCACCATTAGGTCTACCGACCCAAAGTACATTATTACATATGTAAGGGCCACCACCATTAGGTCTACCGATTCAGGGTACATTATTAGGATAGATCATTGAATCCTCAAGAAAGGGCCACCACTATTAGGTCTATCGAATCAAGGTTCATCATTACATTAGTAGTTCATAGACTCATCATGAAGGTCTACCACCATTAGGTCTACCGTTTCAAGACATATCCTTAGAATACTTCATTAATCATTTACGAAAGGGCTACCACAATTAGGTCTACCGATTCCAGGTTCATTATTCAATACATGAAAGGGCTACCACCATTAGGTCTACCAATTGAATGTTCATTGAGTAAAGACACATTATTTACATAAGAATAGGATGCCCTAAGCCTACCAATTGAAGGTACATCAATCAAAATCACTTTCAATTACACAAGAAGAGGATGCCCTAAGCCTACCAATTCAAGATGTATCATTACATTGACGAAACCTTTCACATTATATCATCATCATTCACAAGTGTATAATAGAGAATAACCTTTCAATAATAACACAATTGCATTGTAGTCATGATCGCATTACTTTCATTGAAATCACAAAGCATATACAACATTCTTCATAATTTGTCCTTCAAGGCCATGAATCATAATTCACCAACACACCTAGAATACTACAATTTAGGCATGAATAATTACATAATTCAAGTAAATAAACCATTACAAGATCAATTACATAACCTTCATCTTACTAGAATTCACCCACATCAAAGTCATAAATTAGGGTTATGGGAAAATCATGAATTCATGGGGAATTTTATATTAAAACCACCATAAAACAACAATTAAATCTTAATATATGATAATTAAACCATTGAAAACATTTTCAGAAAGAATCCATGACCTGGAATGAATTCTTAGTTTTGGAGAATTTCCAACTTTAAAATTGATGGTTTGAGAACTTCGTGGATGGAAAGTTAACCATGAAGCAAAATTACCATACCTTAATTGAAGATTCCTCACGAAATTGAGTTAAAAAGTTGAGTCATTGAGCCCTAGACCTTGACTTCTTCTTCTCCAATGAAGGTTTCTAGAGAGAGAATTATTTGGAGAGGAAAGTTGGTTACTATTTGGGGTTTGGGAATTATGAAGCGTAAAGGGGTAGTTAATAGTTTAAAAGTTCTTCAATGAGTCTAAATAATCAATATAAAATGACCCCTAACTTAACTAACCACCCTAGGAATTTACCACCTTGCTCCTCACTTGGCCGAGAATAGGCAGATTCCATGTGCCATCCACGACCAAGGACTCGCGGACCGTGAGTGGGGTCACGCCCCATCCTGCAGGTCCATGGATGGTGTACTGGGGCTCTACTTTGTGGCCCTTGACCCACGGCTTGGTTCCATGGGGTATGGATGGACCTACACCTAGTAGGTCCCATCCGTAGCTCATGAAAATTTGGCAGCTTTTTGGATCTTGGGGCAGCCTTGGGATTAGACTTTAGGATCCTCAAGGACCCTTGGTTGGTCCTTGTGGAGTCGTACCTTGACGTTTAACCCTTAAACCGCCAACCTAAACTTGGGGAACCAATTTACAACATAAAACCCCACATCAAACTCAATATCTCACTCGTAAGGCTTTAGTTTCACCTACTAATTTTTCCAGGTCGTAAAAGAGACTTTGTTCAACTGCAATGGATCATTATCCCCTTGCTAGATATTATCTTTGCCCAAAACCATAATTTGGTTACAAAAATCACCCTTCATTTGATAATCATGTATATTATGTGTTTAGATTAAAACCTGTACCTATTCATTCTCTCTTTTCGATTGCAGATAAATAATTCCCTGTGGGATTCAACTTTGACTCTTAGTTGGGTAATTTTATTGATGATGACCGCTTATCCTTTTAACTTATTTAAAGGGTAATATGAGTGTTATAAAAATAGCATCGTTGTCGGGGAACAATTAGACGTATTGAATTGATTTAGGATTTTTAGTTAAGTTGTTTCTATATAAATTCTGAATAGTTGTCTTTACTTTCTTTTATATTGATTCCATGGCTTCTTGTGATCATCATATATTTGGGAGTGGTATTCACTATACCGACCCATGTCTTTGTGGTGAAATGGAGGTGCTAAGTCCATTTAGGCTTAGGGTCATGAATGAAGAGCTCATTTGAGGTAACTAATCCTATTTCCCGAGAATAAGAAAGGCTTTAAAAATGTACCTTCCGTCCAATGAAATGGTAAACTTTGAGTTTGGAATCACAACACTTAGGCTAATGTGAGAATAACTCTGGATGTAGAAACTCCTCCTTATCCAATGGCCAACAAGAGAAAATAAGAGTCTCATGACTTGCACCTTGTTGTGTGTGATGAGACGGCTCAACTCAAGTTTGGGATTGAAATGTTGAAAGACAGTACGAGAACACAAGAAGGTATTGAGGTGGATAAAGAAGATATTTTTATCATGTGCAACCAACCGAAACCAATAATAATCCAAGAATCTAGAATACATGACATAAAACTAGAGTTAGAAGAAAAATCCAAAAAGATCATAAATGACAACTTTAGTTCATGCGGAATCGATGGTGTCACTAAATTTAGCGCCAACAATCATGAAAATTAATGTTCAAGTGGCTTGTGATGGTCTCACTCTCAATCTTTCCAAAGGATCCAAAATGGAAGAATGATGCAACGTTGGGCAAGCAATTCAAGTATTCAAATTGGAGAGATTGAACGCAATGCTTAATTCTCTCTTGCACTCCCCATGATCCTCTTAGTGAAACTACCGTAACATTAGATAGAAGGTCCATTGCATCAAAGTTGAAACACAAACGGTGATGTATCTGGCATCGCGTTGTGACGTGAAATAATGTGCTTGATGGGAGGCACCCCATCGGTATCAAAATAAGTTTAACTTTGACTTTTTGATTTCGAAATTAGGATTGATTTTATTTGTTTTTACTAATCCTCTTAATTTAAAAGTCTTTGATGATTGTTTGGATAGGTTTGGAAGAGAAAAGCTGATTGGAATAGAAACACCATTAAAACTACACTTGGGATCGTTTTTGGGTGAGCTTGTACGCCAATTGTGATTGGGCAGATAGCCCTTTTGACCCAGCCCTCGCCGAATTAGACAATATGGTCCCAAAAATATTTTCACGATTCAAGGGACTTCTACGAACGCGGATGTGGGTCTGCGACTGCAAAGTTCAAACACTCCATGGAAGCGCCCTTTCAACCACAAAAATAAAGTCCCAATGGACATCTGTAAAACCCCAGAAATCTAATGACCAAAGCTAGAGCCTAACATGTAAACTAGTAGCCTAAATAGGATTAGCATGAATATTATAGTCCTAAAATAACTTCCCTAAGTTAGTACTAAGTATTTAGTCCCTAAACATCAAGGCATGCCCCCCCTAAAGAACCCTCAAGGGTCCTTAAGGAGGACAAAGGGGCTGCCCAAAACCTGTCAAAAACCAGCATGACTCACGAAAGGGGCACCCACGAGCCATGGGTGGAATCACGCCCCGTAGGTGGGGGTTGTGAGTCGAGGCTAGACCTCCCCCAAATGTCCAAAGTTTCAGTCCCATTTCACGATGTAGCAGCACGATCCGTAGACCCACTCACGCTCCGTAGGTGGGGTATTGTGAATGGGAGGCTTGAGTTGGCCAAGAAGAGGGGCTACAGACCCAAATCACGGACCTAAATGATGGGGCGTGAGCCCACTTATGGTTTGTGGGTGGTGGGGCGTAGGTCCCCTCTGCAAAAGTTGTTGAATAATCGGCCAAGGCTTAGCCAAAGCCAATAGTTTCAATAGTTATTATACTAGTGTGGGGTCATTTTAAATCATTATATTAGAATTATATAAATACTTCTAAGTCATTAAACTCCACTTAGCACCTCATAACTCACAAGACTAAAATTAGAAACCAACTCTCCTCTCCAAAAATTCTCTCTCTAGGACTCCATTGAAGAGCAAGGTCAAGGTCAAGCTAGGGGTTCAAGAACCAACCTTTCTTCTCCAATTTCTTGTGTAAATCAAGATAAGTATGGATTCTATTCATCCTTGGGTAGATATCACCCAAGGAGCCCCTTCAAACTATGTTTTAAGACTTCCAAAAACCTAGGGTTTCAATCTAGTCATAGGTCTTTCTCCAAAACGTTTTCAATTCTTTAACTATGGTTTATTATGATTGATTATGATGACTTATGGTTGGATTAATGGATTATTGATAGATTTTGATGAAAATATCCCTTGGACCTATGATTTCCCCTTCTTCCTAAATTGTGAACTAAGGACAACTTGATTGATCATGGAAGCTTGAAAATTGATTATGTTTACATGTATTAAGTTGTTGAATCATTAAATCCCTCTATCTAATGTGATAATTCTATAAGTTAGGGTTGATCTTGATTCATAGCCTTGAAAGGCAATTATTAGGGTTTATGTATGTTGATGAGGATTGTATATGAACTCAAGTTTCGTCTATGTAGTGATGATCCTATGACTATTGTGTATTGGTGGTATTGATGCAAGATACTTCTCCCATATACCCTTGCATTTGACTATGCATGAAAGGTCTATAACTGTGATAATGATGTTGTGTTGATTGAAAGGTTATTCTCATGAAACATTATGAACATGATGTGAAAGGTTTACTCACTTGATAATGATTCTAAGGTTGAAAGGACGTTCTCACCTAATGAATCCATGAGCTACCATGATACTATGTTGGTTTGACTTCTAGGCATTCTTCCATGAATATTAATATAATGTATAGACTTAGCATGATTAGTAAAGGGAATTAAGCTTAGCACTGAGTGGATATGAGTATGAGATGGAAGTTTTTACGTTAGCAAATCCGTCTTCCCAACTCAAGTCATCTCTTGAGATGGAAACCTTATACCTTAGTTAGTCCGGGTTTCTAGTAGCAATCGCCTTATCCCATAACTATGTGCCCGCATAGGTCTTTTAGCTAGTGGATCCACCAATAAGGTAAACATGTTAGTTCTACCTTAGGCAAGTAGGACACCTCTTTTTGGTGTGGGGCATGACACCAGATTCCATGTAGCTCACATGGTCTATGTCGGTTAAGGCTATAAAATACCTACATGATAAGAACATGATCCATGACATGACAAGAACAAGAATATGAACTATGAACAAGAACATGAGTTATGTGCTATGATTACTTAAGGGGTTCTACTTAGTGTGAGTGGGGGTATGGGACTTCACTTATTCATTGCACAAGTAAGCTTTGAGAGTGATTATGGTATGTGCTTGATGACATGATGCTTTATTAGTTAATGTGTGTTTTACATGAATATGAACCATGAATATGAATATGAACATGACTATGGGCTATATCTATGACTTCTTAATGAGCTTTGCTTAGTATGAGTGGGGGTATGGGACTTCACTTGTACATTGCACAAGTAGACTTATAAAGGGGTTATGGTGTGGTTTACTTATGACATGAAGATGTATGAATCCATGTATGCATGATATGAGTTGATGTAAGAATGACTTTCTTTATTATGAACTATGAATATGAATGTCTCCTTGTCTATGAGTGTTGGATTTGGATGAGGTCAAGGTAAGTTATGTATGACTATGGTAGCCTAGGGTTGCTTATGGTATGGGTTGACTTTGTCATTGCTCTAAATGTGCATGATGGCTTTTAAACTTGAAAAACGCATGATTTCAACTAAATGTCCATTTTTATGCATGTTTTAAGGATTTTGGGCATGGCTTCCATACTTAGTACATTATTTGTGCTAACCCATATTCTCTACATTTTCTTATAAGTGTAGGTTCCGGTCGTTGAGATGTATTTCTCATTTCAAGTGAAGCTTAGGTTGACTATTCCCTAAGCTTCGTGAGTCCTCATGGTTCGAGGACAAGATGATGTTCTTTTCTAGTTTCCATTGTACTTTCCATATTCAAGACTTTATTGTAAAGGGTTATGTCCCTAAGATTGTATTCGATTCTATTAGATGGTTTCTTTGAGACAAGGTCTAGACTCTTATATTCCTTTTATGAAAAAAGGCTTCTATTGTAAAATTTTGAAATTCCGCATCATTTATATGTACTTATGTTCATGATTATGCTAAGGTCTTGTATGAGACCCCTTCGAAGTCAAGTAAGTCGTGTTACGTCTAGGGGTACCCCTGGGTCATGACAACATCAAGGCACGAAAGCACCACCAGTCTCGTGAATGAGGACAAGCAAACATGCCTTAGGTATTAAAAGGGCAGAAGTTAAGCGGAGAGGGAAGTTCCATTGCCCAAAAAGTCAAAATCCTCTCAAAAAGACAATCTTCTTTACAATTAAATCAATAAGGTCCTCTTGGTTTGGCATTTTTTTCTCAACTACAGAGGTATGTTTCTTTCCCCTGTCTTTTATTTCATAATTGGCAAGTGATAATTGTTTGAGTTTGTTGGTTTTTTATCAGCGCATGGTTAAATTTTTATTTGTGGTCTATTTTTGTTTTAATTATGTTGCTCAAGTTGAGGGATAAATACTCTTTGAGTTTGGTAGATATTTGGGGGCAAATTCTTGTGTGCAAAATTCTTAAAATTAATTCCCCTTACATGTTTGCCGAAATGCCCCAACGAACTGTTGATTTCTAGAGAAGGCAACTCCCCGAACGCGCCCTAGGGGCCAAAAATGAGGAGGAATCTCATCCAAAATTCTCCGCAAATGCTCTAATCAGTCCACAAATGTAGAGTGTTAATTTTTGATGACTCGCGAACAGAGAGGTAAAAGGGATGGCAAGCAAATGTAATAGCTTTGCGTAGCTTAGGTCGGGCATTCCTTCAATAATTTCTCTGGTATAAACACTTCCTAATACATTGTTTTAAGTATCCCCAAGAAATTTTAATATATTGGGTTCATTTGTAGGTGTTTTGATCTTAAGATGGCTTTCGAAACCAATCTGAATGATCAAGAAATACCTTTGAAAATTGAGGAGGAAGAGTACTAAGATGAGAGCAGGTTCTTATAGGAAAAACGTGCATGGAAATGTGATGAGTACTTAGGCCGAGAAGTAGTAAATGAGAGTTATTATCCTAGAAAAGCGTAAAGAGGGGATGCCATACATCTATGGCCAGCTAATTTCTAGCAGTTGGATATGTTTCACCAATGAGCCTATCAAGGTAAACTATACTCTTGTGGCGGAACTTTATGCCAATGCTCTTCAAACAAATTTTGGAGGAGAGGCGGTTACCACAATTTAAGGTGTTCAAGTCCACTTTAGTCCGACTATCATAAATGCCTTGTATGGACTCCAAGATGTTGATAATGAGGGGATCGTAAATAGGTACACAGATTTGGGAAACCAGTGGCTTTTCAACAAACTTTATGATGGTGAGCCTTTAGAGTTGTTTAAATCAAACTAAGAGGTTGATTTGCGTAAGTTCACAGCGAGATTAAGTCTTGTCTATCTATCATATGTGTTGGGATTGGCACTTCCACCCATCAAACTGAGGTGATGTTAGACAAGGTTGTGCTTATTGCTCTTATTATGGATGGCATATGGATTGATGTTGGAAGATTCACTTAGACCATATTGGTGAAGGTACTCAGGGAAGAGCAAAAATTATCCTATTCCTATCTCTTATTATTAGTTTGTGCTATGATGTTGGGTTATAAAACACCCTACCGATGGGGAGAAGAAACCAGGAAATAGATTGAACCCTTGAAAAAAGGTAGATAGAAAGGTAGGAGAAAAAAGAGAAAGATTGATATGGCTGACCCTGAGTTTGGCCAGTTCACTAAGACAGCATTTGCATTTGGTACTTCCACATCAACTGGACCTCTTCAGTATGGGCCAACCATCATAAGGCAACTCTCCTCCTAGATACATGAGCTCTGAGAGTTGATGGCATGCATTCCTTCTGGCTCATGTGTAGCCAACACCTCAGAGGGTGTTCCTCAACTCAATATTGCTTCTCTAGCTTCTACACAAAAAGTTATGTCTGATAAGCTTGAGTACTTAAGTTTGATAAAGGTAAAGATTTTGCTGAGGCAGAGGACATTCTTTGAGCATGAGTGGATAAAGAGCAAGTTCCTGAGCAAGATGATGTAAAAACTTATGAGCTTATGGGGACGAAGTGCTTTGGATGATGTGGATCTCATATTTCCTAACGACTCAAGTTCAGATTGATGCATTTCAAGAAGTCCCTCGTATTCTCTTTTGATATGCTGACTATGAGGACACAATCTTATTTTCAATTGGGGTGCCTCCCTTGTAATCATTTTAATGATTGTTCTGCTTATTGTGGGTGTTCCCTTGTCAGGCCTACTCTTGAATTTATTTTTTTTGGATTGGTGTGACCTTGTAGGGCTTTAATATTGTGGATGATTTCGGTTGACATTGTGCAGATTGGTCTAATTGAGATATGGATTGATGATGCCCGGTGATGGATAGATTGATGACTTTCTTAAGGAGAAATCAATGATTGCTTGTGAATGTTTGATTTTTATTGGATGTTACAAAGTCTAAGTAGTCGACTCTGAATAGATGAATGAGGTTGCACGATCATGGATTGGTTGATGGATTTCTTAAGGGCAAAGTCGTCATCTTTTTTTGAGGTTGTAGCTTCGTTGGTATTAAGAACATAGTCTTGCATGTGAAAAGTGTTGAACATACCCCTCCATTTTTTAAAGTGAGGCATGCGGGAATGATTTTTGTGACAACTCTTTCTGTGACTTTTGATTCGTTAATAGTTTAAATGTTTTATTCAACTTGTAATTTGAAAAGTAAATAAGATTTTGAACCATCTTAATTCATTTTCATGCCATGTGTGGTTAATTGTTGAATAATGTCTTGTGTTCAGTTTTATCACCTAGAACTTGCCCAGTTGGTCTTGAAATTTTTGTCTTTATTGAGTTTCTTTGGCGAAATAACCTTAGGCTTTCTTTGATGTTCTTAAAGTCAATATGGCCTTAAAATCCCTCCTTTGCACTAAATATATCATTAGTTTTACCTTTGAGCCTAATCATTTTATTGGAAACCATATTACAAGCCTTTTCCATTTTTAAAAAGTAACCTTCTTTTGAACCCTTCCCTCCTTGAACTTGATGTTGTGAAAGTTGAAGTAAAAATCCTATGCTGGGGATGTTGTGAGGAATTCATTGAAAGGATTCTTACCACATGAGGGCTTGATTAAAAAAAAGAGCGAAATTAAAGAATGAAGGAAAAGTCTTAAAGAAAGAAAACAAAGGCTTTGAAAAAAACAAAGAAATAAAGTGAATAAATGAGACTTGAATGCTCCAAAAGTTGAAATTGGTTGCATGTGGGGAATCTAGAGTTAAACTAAGAAAGGAAAAATAAGAAAATATTGTGAAATGTCCATTGAGGTGAAAAATGAAGAAAAGTGGAAAAGTTAGTGAATGATGAGTTGTTGTGTAGGGTTCAAGGATGGTGCAGTCACTTATACCTAAATGACATCCTAACCTTTCCTAAGCCTACATTACATGCTTAACAAAACCCTTTGATATTTCTTACCAAATGGAGTTGAGTCAATGTTGATTAAAAATATGGGCAAGCATATGGTGTTGCGTTTGTGAGCATGAGATGATTCTTTGCGAGTGTTGAATATTTGTCCCTTTTCTTGTATACATATGTATGTGGTTTTGGGACACTTCTTCTTTGTGAGGGCATGTAAATTGAATAAGTGGTGAATTTGAAACATCCTGATTGAGTCAAGTGAGCATGTAAAGGAGCTAATGAGTTGAGTCACTTCTTGAGTTTGAGTTATTGTCACTTAATGATACTTGGTTCTTGAAAATGTTTCATGAGAATGAGGGGAGTTATTTTTTAAAAATCTTGCATGTGGACTAATTGATTGTACCAATCGAAAACATTACCTTTGTGATTAATTGAATTTGGTAAAATTGATTTGTGTTGTGTGTTGAAATAAGAGTCTTTTGAGTTTTTGATTTTCTATACTTGAGGCCAAGAAAAGTTTTTAAGTTGGGGGTGTTGATAAGTGGTGGATTTCCACTCATTTCAGGCTATTTTCTTTTTAATTTTAGCTTGCTTTAGCTTAGAATTGGTGCTTTTAATCTGGTTCTTTTCACATTTATAGGAAAATTAATTGGAGAGCTTATTTAGATAACATTTGAAGAAACTAAGTGGAAATGAGGCAAGAATAGGTCAAGGACTGAAAAATATAAAATCTAGCAGGGAAAAGACTTTTTGCAAACGCACTTGAAGGACCGTGAACGCACCCTAACGACTGCAAACACACATTCCTGGTCAATTGAGCACCACAAACTTACCATAGGGACCACAAACGCAGGTCTTGGTCAAATCAAGTCCGCAAACATGGACAACCTCCCGCAAATGTGGCAGGTCATATTTCAGACACCAGACAGAATGGGAATTTCACCAATGTGATCCCAAAAACCGTTTTTACACTCTTTCGTAGTCATTATTCCATATCATCCAAATTAGAATAGAGAGTAGTTCAATTTCTTAGCTTAGAGTAGAGAAAAACTTCATATTGTTCTTAATTTTGGGTTGAGACTTTGAAGGAGTATTGCCTCACAATTCACAATTAGGTTTAAAGTTTGTGTGCTTAAAAGTTAAATCTCTTGTTCCCTTCTTCTTTCCTTTCTTTACATTGCTTTAATTGTGGGTATAAAAGTGTATATGAAATTTGGGCTTTTTTTTCTAGAAGTAGACAAAGCTATTTGTAACACCTCGAAAATTAGTAGGTTAAACTAGAGCCTAAACGTGAGGGTTAACGTCAAGGGTTAAGGGCAAGGGCCAAGTATTTTGGGTGAAGCCCATGGCTAGGGGGGCAAGGCTGCCTAAATCTTTCCTAGCTACTGCCTACCATGACCAAGAGGTTCTTCATGACCCGTGGTAGCCACCACGAGTTGTGGTGCCACCCGTGGTTGGTGAGGCAGTGTGCTCCCAAAAGTGCCCAAGCCAAGGCTCCCCTTCACGAGCCCCTTCACGTATCGTGGTGATGACCATGAACCATGGGAAGGCTCATGGGGTTGCCTTAGCTCCATGGAAGCTTGCCAATTGAGGGGAGCTACTGGTCAAGGGAGCAGGGGCACCACCACGGGCCGTGGTGCCCTTGACGGATCGTGAAGGTAGGTGTGGCCCCTGGGAACGGGCTGCCTAGTCGAGGGTCATTTAGTAAATTCAAAATTAATTAATTATTTTATGGGGTCGATTCTAATTGTTTTATTTCACATATATAAATGATTTTAAGTCATTAAACACCCCATTTACTTCATTATTCCCAAAAACATAAATCAAACCAAAAGAGTTCATCTTCTCCAATATTTCTCTCTCTAGAAGTTCCCAAAGAAGAAGAAGAAGAAGTGGGGGCTAGGGCTTGAATAACCAAGGTATTTATTCTCAAATTTATGGGAAAACTCCATTAAGGTATGGTGGCTTTTCATCTATGGGTAGCTTTCACCCATAGAGTCCCTTCAAAGTAGATTTCAAAGTTTCCAATTTCCCTAAAAACCTAGGGTTTCACTCTAAGTCATGGGTTCTTTTCTAAAACATTTACAAAGGTTGATTTATGATGTATTATGATTGAATTGATGTTTAATTGTTGATTTATAATTAAATTCCCCCAAGAACCCATGAATTACCTAAATTACTAAATTGTGACTTCATGATGTGGGTTGATTGATTATGGAAGCATGTGAATAGATTATGTCTATATTGATTGAGTTTATTGAATTATGTCATTATTCATACCTAAATTGTAGTAATTCGAGGTGTGTTGGTGAATTGTGATTCATGGCCTTGAAGGGCAATTTATGAAGGTTGATGTATAATCATGATGCTATATAGATGCTTTGTCATTTTAATGAAATAATGTGATCATGTCTACAATACAATTGTGTTATTATTGAAAGGTTATTCTCAATTATACACTTGTGAATGATGATGATATGTTGTGAAGGCTTCTTTAATGTAATGTTGTACCTTGAATTGGTAGGCTTAGGGCATCCTCTTCTTTTGTAACTAATGTATCTTGACTTAATGAATTTTGAATTGGTAGACCTAATGGTGGTAGCCCTTTCATAAATGATTAATGAAGTATTCTAGGTTTGTCTTGAATTGGCAGACCTAATGGTTGTAGCCCTTGCATGACGAGTCTATGAACTATTCTAATGATGTGTCTTGGATCGGTAGGCTAATGGCACCCTTCCCTGCATGATACACCCTTCCATAAATGACAATAATGAACCTTGAATTGTTAGGCTTATTTCACCCTTTCATGAGGATTCAATGAGCTTTCCTAATAATGTACCTTTAATCGATAGGCTTATGGCACCCTTTCATGTGTTAACTAATGTACCTTGAATCGATAGGCTTATGGCACCCTTTCATGTGTGAATCAATGTACCTTGGGTCGATAGGCCAATGGCACCCTCTCATGTGTAATAATGTCAAAGTAATGAACTACTCTATGGGAATGTAAGCTTAGCACCGAGTGGATATGGTAAAATGGAAGCTTTCCCCACATTAGGACGGGGTTCAATGAACATCTTGCTTATCCCATAACTATGTGCCCACATAGGATATTAGCTAGTGGATCCACCTAAGCTAAAATGTTACCAGTCCTACCTTAGGCAAGTAGACCAACCCTTTACGGTGTGGGATAGACACCGGATTCCATGTTAAGCTCACATGATCTATGTCGGTTAATACTTATTCCCATCATGTGAGATATGTGCTATGGTTACTCAAGATGTTCTATGAAGTGTGGGTTGTAGTATGGGATGCCATTCATGCATCGCACGAGTAGGATTTGAGAGGGCTATGGTGTGATTCTCTAATGTCTTAATGTCTAATGAAATAAAAGTGCTCTTAATGAAGCTAATGAAAATGTTGACTTGAAGGCTTAATGCGATGATGAATGTTTTACTTGGAATGTTATTATGAGTTACTTTCCTTGTCATGACTTATTAAATGTGAATGTTCCTTATCTATGATTATTGACTAAAGATGAGTATGAAGAATGGTAAGTCCATCTATGGTGGCCTCAAAGTGGTACTTAATATGAATGGTTGTATGGGATGCCATTCCTACATTGCACAAGTATAGTTGTTACTTAAGATGATGGCTCTAATGTGTTGTATTGGCTTACATGTTGAATACGATAGTATCTTCTGCCTTTTATACTAAAGTTCATGATATTTCTCAAAATTGGCATAAATCATGGTTTCAACCAAAATGTCCTTTTAAGCATGGTTTTTGCATGGCTATCATACTTCATACTTTTTTGTGTTCTAACCCATATTTCTTCTCGATTTTTTTACAAAGTGTAGGTTCCGGATCTTAGACTGACTTCTAGTGTTCAAGCTTGGATCGATTCTCTCCAAGGCTAGTTAGTGAGTCCTTATGGTTCGAGGACGAGATTTGTCATTCTAGTTTCTTTTTATGTTATTTTATGTTTTGGATTATTTTGAAGGGATGTGACCCTATTTTTTATGCTAAAGATGTATTAGATGGCCATGTGAGACAAAAGTTAGACTTCCATTGTTTTAAATAAAGTTTTCGATTGTATGGATTAAAAGTTTTAAATTCCGTACCATTTTCTTATGTCTTATGTTATGAATGCTATGAGGCTTGTATGAGGTTTTTCAGAGTCTTGTACACCGTGTCACATCCGGGGTGTAAGATCAGTTCGTGACACTATTTGGGTATTTGATTTATTTCTAAATTATTTTTTTGAATCTTAGATTTGATGCATTATTTCATAGGTTTTTTATCATTTCCTCATGCATATATGTAGTCATGTTCTTTGTTATGCAGGTTTTTTATTTTCAATTATTCCTTCCTATCATATTCATAATTGATTAAATTCATATTAGATTATTATGAACTAGATTATTTGTTTATCATGTTTTCTTGTCACCACTAGCATCGTACTTTAGCGGATACTTTCTTCTTATCAGCGCCTCAACTTTGTTTTCTCCCCTAAACGGCTTTCCTTGCCTACCGGTTTTAACATTAGGATGGCATAGTATAGACGTTTTCTACCTGTTTACAGTGTGCTAATAAACTAGAAATCATGATTCAAATAATTCTAATACATAATAACTAACATAAACTTATTCAATCATATGTATGATATTCAGGAATATATGAAATTAGTTCCGCATATTTTTTGAACAATATACCTTTGCCTCTTGCTTATCCATGCTATCTGAAATATCTGGTTTGATTTCAGATTGTTGTTCCATTATCTTTTAAAATATTAGTTTTATAGTTGAGAGAGTTTTTGAAAGTGATTTTTATTTAGGCGTTGCCTGCCTCTTATGTTACATGTGCATTCCTTTATATAGAAAGGAAATTATAGCTACTTTACAATCATGCACATATACTACTTAATAATGTGCCTAATATTTAATAATATAGTGTACCTACTTTATGACACACACCATACTACACACTATTCACTTTATGACACACCCATACCTACTTTATGACCTTTTTACATCTTATCTACGTACTATTTGCTTTTTGACTACTTTACATTACTACTTTTACATTAAATTGTCCCGTTACTTTACACAATAAGTCAAAGACTTTAACTTTACTTTATATCTTTTCACTATCTTGTCTGCCATTTGCATCTTATCTTTTTATCTGTCCGCATCTAATCTTGCATGTCTTCTTTCATTCTAAATCGACATCTGGAATTATGCTATCTTCACCGTTACATTTCAAACATATATGATCAGGGTATTTGTGTCCAATTAGTTTGCAATATCTGGTTAATAACTCTGTTGAAATAAATCCTGCTTTTAGTGCTCTTGTCATAGGTCGTTCCTCTAGTTTAACAATAATAAAATCCATCGATGGACTTCATCCATATATGCTTTTCATAGTTCTCTTGAATTCGAATATATCATTAATTGATCTCTCGAGTAATAACTTCCTATAGCGTTTCCGTTTAAATAGTTGTTTGCTAATTTTTGTATAATAGTTTATATACCAATTGTTCTTTTGTTGGCATAAAAACTTGGTATCTCTATTTTGCGTATCTCTTCCTGTTGTCCAATATCTTCGGGTATAATCATATCTTTGGTCAGTCCTATTTTGATTACATGAATTGGGGTTTTTATTTCCTCGTATAATATCTCCGCTGGTTCTGTATAAAATTTTATATAAAATAAATTTCCTTTTGTAACTCTTTTGTATGTAATGAATGCTTTATGTAGTTCTGGTATTCCACTAACTTCATCTCCGTCGTATGTGTATACGGTATTTAACAGTCTGTAGTTGTAACATGTCCTTACTAAATTGGCGTTAGTTTTTTGCCGTGCAATTAACTTGTTATATCCTTGTAACTTTTGTGTCAAATAATCTTGGTTTGGTTCTTTTGTAGTTGATCTGGGGTTGAGGTTTAAATAAGTTTGGATTTTATGTATATTTTCGATATAGGTTCTTGTGATGTGGTTATATGTCTTTTTCTCACTTTGGTTCTGCAAACTATCTGCGTATGTAGAGGTTTGTGGTTCTATGGATATATTTCTTGGTGTTCTTTGGTTAAATGGTTTTTCGAATAGCTGGTTTAAGTTCGCATTTTTATGTTGTTTATCACTAACTTGTTTGCTTGTACCTGCAGCTGTATTTAAACAAACATTA